>VYZP01062023.1:74971-199537 GCA_013400635.1 Hypocryptadius cinnamomeus | reverse complement strand
TCCTGTCTAAATTTTCACATGGTTTTACAAACAGCTTTCTTTGAGGGCTTTTTAAAGCTCTGTCCACACTGGTTCTCTGGTACTGTAGTAACTCCTGTGCTGACCAGGCCAGTGTATCCTGCTTTTGCTGTTATCCACAGATAGGTGAGGTACAAGGCCAAGCTGAATCCACTGTCTCATGTCCTGAGTGAATTTGGGTATTTTTTAACCTATTTCAAATGTACTGGAGCTCAGTAATCACTGAATCTAGTAAGTTAAAGAGAATATTTTTGACAAATGTTGAGGGGGGAAAAAAAAGTAATACACTGTAATGTTGTTCTGTTCACAGTGCAACAGAGACCAAGAGAAGATGCATTAATGGAATTGGCAATGAATGATTATGATTTTAATTCTGGGAAGAAATTGCATCTGTTAGATTTGGAGATCCAGGAAGCATTTCTCTGTTTCATGGCTTCAATCCTAAAAGGTTACAGGTCTTACCTCAGGCCAATAACGGAGGCACCCTCTGAAACGGCCACAGATGCAAGTTCTCTCTTTGAACTACAAGGTGAAAAGTTATAAACTTGTTTTGTGTGTATTAGTTTATTATTTTTTATTGTCTTTTATCTGCAGAATAAAACATTGGCATGTTAGTGTTGTAAATGGTGGAGGAAATGTAAGTGCAGACAGAATTGCATGGTAGTGGCAAAGATTGCAGGAAGCTTTTTACACTAAGTAGAACCAACACTGAGTTCTGGTGAGGGCTTTTCCCTCCTGGGCATTCTGACAGTGCTGCTGATTGCACTTTGCAGGGTTCCTGAAGAGCAGAGACCGTTCCCATCAGAAGTTCTATACCCTGATGACCAAAACCCAGATGTTCATTCGCTTCATTGAGGAGTGTTCTTTTGTCAGTGACAAGGATGCCAGCCTTGCCTTCTTTGATGACTGTGTGGATAAAGTAAGCAGGTCTTGGTGTGAATACAGTGTTTGGCTTCTGCTGTTGTCTACCTCATGTACCAGAATGTGTTTGAAATGCAAGTTTGTTTTTGTTTTTGCTTTCCTATTTCTCATCATTGTAGCCTTCCGGTTTCCTTTTTTTGTTGGGCTTTGTTCCATTTTTTGCTTCAAATCCTTGAATGTAAATAAAACATCACGAGAACAAATTAGAGGTGCTAATTTTCACTGGTATGTAAACTTCTGAAATACTGGCTTGTTGTAAGAAGTGCAAGGAGGACTGAGCTGAAACCCAGAGTCTTACATCCCTATTTCTATGGATATTATAAGAAATTCCACACCTCATTGTCATCTTATTGGCTACCTGTACCACTCTGTTCTGGGACACTGCTGCTTAAGCAGGGTGCACTTGTCTGGGATTTCCTGGAAAGTAGGTCACCTGCTGTTTGTTCCATGAGGATTAATACTGAAGACTGATAACTGCTATTTACAGTTCCTGTTTATGACTTTTTTCCATGGAAGTGCAAAAGAGCTAAAAGGACCTGTTTTGAAAAGAAGTCTGAAAACAGTGACGTGTGAGAGAAATATAAAAGCATGATATTTAATGCTCTTCATAGCTTTTGGTAGTCTCAATATTTGAGTAGTAAGTTTTCAAAACTCTGCTTCCCAGTTCTATAGTATGACTTGCAGGTATTCATGGCTTGTAAATGGAATTAATTACAAACATTTCTGTAATGTTGAGTCAATCCCATAACTCTCTTAGAAACCCTTCAACATGTAGTGCTTGCTTTGCCATGTGCCAATTTGTGCCTGAAACAGGAGCTCTCCTAGACAGAAATAGACACTAGTGACTGAACTGCTGAGCAGCACTTGGTTTCCTCGGTGCTGCAGTTTAGTTCTCTGGCTGATGTTAAAAAGGATGTTTATTCAGAATGCAATGACTGTGTAAGTGTCAAATTCTATCTGATGCATTTCATTTTATGGAACAGTTTATGAGGGTGCTGAAGTTGATGCCCTAAACTAAAGTTATCTTGTCTAGGAACTCAGACATCTCTTTCAAAAAAGTCATGGTTAGGTTGCTGATGTCACTGTGAGACTGCACATAATCTGTGGAGCTGCTGGAGCTTTCACCTTTTAGAAAAGGTTAAGTAGCCATTTGTACAGATGAAACAGAGACTTGTCTGTCCTAGTGCCAGGTATTTTGCTACTTGATGCCCTGGACAGTTTCTTTCCACTATAAAAAATGCTCATGACAGTTCGGTGAGAGCAAATTTTCCAGAATGCACATACAGTTCTCCAACTTCCATTACTGGCAGTGAGGATTTTATTCAGGTTTATTAATGGGACAGCTGCTTCTGTGCCAGGGATAGGGGTGGGCAAACTGAGGCCCTGGCATTGCAATGATTTTAGATTTTGCCATGGCTTTACAATTACTTGTGAAACTGGATATTCACTGACTGAGGGAGCAGGTTCCTCTGTAGGATTTCTTTGAACAATGATATATTTGCCTCATCTCTTTCCTGCTTCTCCTCCCTGATTTCTCCTAATTTCTGATACTGTTCTGACCAGTAACATACAGAGTCAAAATGTGGAAGTATAGCAAGGACTGTTGTGCCAACTAGAGCTGTAGCCAAGACCAGATATCAAAATTGACTTGTTCTGGTAAAGCCAATATTTATATTTAATCTTTTATTGGGTGAACCAGTGCCTGACAGGGTTTTGGATGAGAGTGATGTCATGAGTTGAAAGGTGATACAGGGCTTTCTTCTGGGTAGTTACAGACTACTGGCTTGAAACAAATTTTATGTACTGTGAAAATAGTTATCTATAAAATATCAACTAAGCCCTGTCCTAAATAATTTGTGAGAATAGTTTAAGATGAAGAGTAATCTCTTCTATGTTATTTGGTCCTAGACAGCAGCAGCAGATTGTAATTGATTACCCATTTTGTCAACTGAAAGGTACAGTGTAATTGTTTCACAATTTTTCATTTTTCCAGGAATTCAAAAATTACCTCAATTCGACACACATTTAAGCTACTGGCTTTATTATATTTTACTGGTAAAACTTGTAGCTGTGGGATTTTTACATCCTTAGAAGTATTTAAATTGCAAGTAAGGTTTCGTTTACTGCGCTTCTCAGGAGCCATATGTTCTTGCTACTTGGCTGGTTCAATTTGCTAATGCTTTCCATCTGTCTCTTGCAGCAAAATGTGTAATTAGGGACACCTCTTTGTATGTTTATCAAACTTTAAATATTCAAGAATTTTACTGAAACTACTTGATATATTTGCACCTCACTGGAGGGAGAGAACTGTGGAATATGCTTCTTTTTATGCATTAACTCTCTGTTGCCAAATTGTTAAGGCATAAAAAACATGCATTCTTGGGTTCCACAGGTTGCTTATTCATTTCTTTGAAGTATTCTACCATTTGGCTGTCATTTGGTTGCCATTTAAACCCTTTAAGTAATTTAAATTAGAAAAACAAAGCTGTGCCTGTCTCCCTTTAACTTCAGTACGGTCACACATTTATATTCCATTCTCTTGCAGTGCATGTGTATTTCTGCAGTCTCTGCAAACTATCAAGACATTAAGTGCTGTGTAAGTGACTGCAGCTGTGGATGGTGCTAGTAGTACCTTCTGTATGCATCAGACAATGATAAAGCTTGGTATTGTTTTCAGTGGTTAAAAGAGGGGAAAATATCTTATTTTTATATCTAAAAGTAAGTTTCAAGTTACTGCTGCAGTTGGAAACATAGTTCTAGAAATGGTTGTGTTCAGAAGGATTAATCTCTGCATACTCCTTAAAATATTTACCTGAAAACAGGCAATTCAGACTATACCATTAAACACTCATTATTGGGTTGGGGTGAAGTTCACAAAACCAATGCAACACTTACTATTGTCATTACAGCTTTGCAAGGTGTCCTTTCATTTAAAGTGCTGTTCTTTGAAGCTAATGCAGCCTCTGTCCTGTTGATCATACAGCTGTTAGCAGCAGAAAATACAATACCCCTGGTAACTACTTTTTCTTTTCATTTCCTCCTCCAGGTAGATATGGACAAAACTGGGGAAACACGACTTATAGAGCTGGATGAGTCCTACAAGAGTGAGCACACAGTTTTCATAACACCCCCTGAGATCCCTCATCTGCCAAATGGGGAAGAGCACCCTCTGCAATACAGGTAGCCTAAGGACACAGCAGGATGCCAGCCAAAATCCTAACAGCTGCCCTTGTAGAGTTTAATTTCTAGATTCTTGTGAGAGTCAGGAAGTGCAGATTTTTCCTGTCCCTTTATGTTGCTCGAGAAAAAGGTGTGTGTGAAATGGCTGTTGTGCCAGTTCTTTTGAAGTTTTAATTTTGTGTGTGTACACACAGAAACAATAATACTTAATAAAGCTGGTAGTGATCACATTACATTGTGCTGGCTGTTGACACCTTCTAAGCTTAAAGTTGAGATTAGTGGAGCCAGTCTGTTGGCCTGCTGCTGTTACTGATAATGATACAAACTGCAGATACTCTTTGGAACAAGAGAGTGCATGTCAAAGACTCACTGAAAACTAGTGTTACTAATTTAGTAATTATGTCAGATGAGTTTGTTGGTTTCTTCATTAATTCTGAGAAATATTTCCATATCTAATCTGATTTAATCTTTTAGATAGTTTGATATTGTTCCTATTTATTTTCATAAGCCTCAGTCATGTGATGCTCACTGGGGACTAAGCCACACAGATTATTTTATTTTATTAGCTAGAATCAATACTAATGCATTTGACACATTAATTAAAGAAAATGTTATGGCAGTAAATACATGTATCAGTTTAAGTTGCTAACCTGAATAACAGGTTGAGTCTGTTTGTGCAGGCATATGAACCCTTGCTGAGGGATTAGTGAACCACTTTGGTGGTGATGTTGTTCAAGGTTTACTTTTATGTTTATTTCCTGGGAAGCCTCTGGTGCAAGTGTGTAGTTGATTTCCTTTGCTGTTATGTGACGTGTTTGCTTTGGAGCTGACTTACCAGAATTGACACATTTCTCTTACAGCTATAATGGATTTCCAGTATTAAAGCTAGAATTGTTTGAACGACCTGAAGGATTTCTCAGAGCACCAACTAACAAACTGTCCTCAAAAGCCAGTAGCCCCAACAGCCCATCACCAATGTTCAGAAGAACTAAACAGGTACTTGCTGGTGTTCTTGGAGTGTGAGGTGCTTTGGAAGGGGACAGCTTGAGTTTGGCTGTAAAGCCTGACTGGCAGTGCCTGCAGCCTGATGGTTCTTCAGTTCTTCATTGATCTGGTGACTAATGTCACTGTTAATTGTTCTTTGGGTGTGCTTCTTGCCTGCACCGTACAAGGGCCCCTGCACAGGTTGTTGCTTGCTATGCTGTCCCTGTCCTTTACCCTTTCTTCACACTGTTCTCCATGAATTTTCCACATCCACTTCTTGCTTGCTTTTCACTGCCCAGGACTTTGAGGGACTCTAACTTTCAGAGTAATAGAGATTTAAAGAAATGTAAGGGTTTAGCAGTGGAATATTGCACAGTGACTGTTTCTGTTATCACTCTCACTGCTTTCAGTATTCCTTCCCACTTCATTATATTGTTAATATTACTTTTGCAGTTTCCATAGATATAATGGTACGTGCTCAGTTTTTAACAGTAGCTTTGTGTGATGTAGATATAAACACACAAAAATAATCTGTGTTTCTTTCCAGGAAATTAAATCTGCCCACAAAATTGCAAAGAAGTACTCCTCCATCCCCCAGATGTGGTCCAGGTGTTTGCTCCGTCACTGCTACGGCCTTTGGTTCATCTGCCTCCCTGCCTATGTGAAAGTCTGCCACTCCAAAGTCAGGGCTCTGAGAACTGCCTATGATGTGCTACAGAAAATGCACACCAAAAAAATAGATCCACCTGACGAGGTAAAACATCCCCCAGGTCCAGAAAGAGCCCGTGGGACTGAGGGCCAGCCGTGCTGGGAGCGCAGGGCTCACAGGTGTGTGTTTGCAGGTGTGCTACAGGGTCCTGATGCAGCTGTGCGGGCAGTACGGGCAGCCCGTGCTGGCAGTCCGGGTGCTCTTCGAAATGCAGAAGGCTGGCATCGACCCCAATGCCATCACCTATGGCTACTACAACAAGGTGTGTTTTAAAGAGCATGGGGGGGACACAAATGCATTTGATCCAGGCAGATAGAAGGGAGGAAAATAACAGAGCAGTTCAGGTGTGATTCTGTCATTTCTTGTAAGTTGAAGAAACACAAGACACATCATTTTGTGGGTTTTGGTTTTGTAGGTTTAGAAATCTGCTGTATTACTGCCAGTGTAACTCAGTCTGATATTTAAGCTACTGTTTTCACACCTCGCTGTTCCTGAAGATGACTGCTTGGTTTTGATATTTCCAAAATAGGCTGTTTTGGAAAGCACCTGGCCTTCAAGCAATCGAGGTGGCTATTTCCTCTGGATGAAAATACGAAATGTTGTCTTAGGAATAGCACAGTTTAAAAAAGCATTGAAAAAGCTGCCAGCAAGCACTGCACATACATCTGTTCCTGGTAAAGTGTTCACATCCTTCTGGTTTTTTATTTTCATGCCAATGAGAAAGATTTTTGAAATAAACTTTCTTTTGTGAGTTGGATAAAACTGTTTTAGAGAAAAAAATGCAATAGTTCCTGCATAATTTTTAAAAAGCAGTCTCCTTTGCCTTTGATTCTGAAATAGTCTGCTATTCACTTATTGTATCAGCTATTTGAGATAGAGACAAAATATGAAACTGAAACTTGTTATAATTATCCTAGTTCATCTAATAACTAGTCTTCTAATTGGCAGAAAGTTTCGTCCAGCCTTGTCTTTTTTATTTTTCCCCTTTTTTTTTTTATGTTAGCTGTGAGGCAACTAGAACTAGTCCTTGAGTTTGCAGTACTGGTTGCAGGTTCTACATACCACCTGCAGTGATCATGTTTGTTTTTATCTAGAATATAAGTAAAATATGTGAGGCTGTAAATTTTGGGGGTTCTTTCCTTTTCTTTCCAGTGAAAACTTAGATAATATGAACATCAAATGGTCATATGGCCATGCCTGTAATTGGTATTTTTTAAAGGTACTACTTTCCATGGCATTTATAACTTCCTGGTAGTAAAGCACAATAGTACATTGTAAAGTAGCAGCAATGCAGTTTAGTTTAGGGCAGGCTGACCTTGGAAGACCTTTACAACATACTTTTATAATTGTATGTGGGTCATCTGAGTCAGCTTTCAAAGTCCTTCCATCCAAGGCTGTTCTGTGATTCCAGATGTGTACAAATAAATCTTTGCCCTGACAAACACAACGTATATGATGGCCTTATGGCTAGATTATTTTTCTGGTCCCTGGAGACTCCAGTCCTATTTCTGGCTGTATCATTAACCTTATGGATGGCCTTGAACAATTTTGCTTTATTTCTGTCTGTTCTTCATGGAGCTGAGCTTCCTGATAAACCACTTCATTGAAAGCCAGCCATGCAAAGCACTGTACAAGAGCTTAGCAATGTTGGTTGCAACTGAGACTATGTAAACTAAGGAAGTGTAAATAATTCTTAATGAAATAACTGTCACTTATATATTTAATAGCATTTGCTTTTGACATCATCTGATTTTTCAAGATTACTTTGCATGAAACCTCACAGCTGGAATGTGTGCTGACTCTTCAGGAAATCAAAAATCTCCCATAAATTCCAGAATATTTTCTTATCTTTACCATAGCAACAAGGTTTTTACCCTGTCTGTAGCCAATCAGTGCAGCCTCTTTAGGGAAAAGAGGGAAAGCAACTTTTAATTATGTTGAACCCTCTTGATCCTGGAGAGAGACCATATTAATTACACCTGGGCATTGTTTTGGCTTGAGAATGACCAGATAAGTGGCTTGAATGTTTGCAGGGGGTTTTGGGGTGATGGTGCTTATTTTCATTTTAATCTATTTTTGCAGACAAACTCATGTTTGCCACTGCATTGTTTAAATCTTTTTACTTTCTAGAGTAAAACCATGTGAATCACATGCATTAGCATTTCTGTTAGCATTAATGTTTCTGATAAACATTGTACACTAAAATGAAACCATGTTTAGATGCCTCTTGGAGTTCTTGAAAAGATGTGACCTTTTGATCAAATAAACCAGACAACAGAATTAAAGTCAAACAGTGCTTTAGTTCAGTATTTAAAAATAAATGTTGCTCATTACCCCTTTAATTTCGTCCTCTACAGCATCACTTCAATGTTTATACTGTAATAAGCCAATCCTTTTTCTCTCTTTTTTTTTTAATTTGGTGGTAAAATGTTCACTGTTAATTGGAATGTTCTTGATAAGAGGCCTTTGAATTACTGTTGGTATTCAATTTATTCCCCTGAAAAATGTCACACTATTAAATGCCATAACTGTCTTTATTCTGATGTTGCCCTGCACTGATAGGGGGACTTTCAGACACTGCCAGTAACACATCACTCAAAGAAGAAGCCAAGCAAGGGAAAACTTGTCTTCAAGACATCCAAGAACAAAAGGAGGACAAGAGAGAGAGTGACTCCAGTTCTCGTACGTATCTTGTGAATACAGATATCTGGTTCATTGGGGATAAATCAGGATTCCAGCAAAAGCTAAGTGGGACAGCTGATTCCTCACTGTGAGTGTGATAAAGCCAGTTTATGCCACTGCCTAAAGTTCTTTCTCTGAGTGTAATTTTCTGGCTGTCTAATGGTTTCACTTGGAAAATTACAGTTCTTTTTTCTCTCCTGTTTCAAATAAGTGATAATGGGAGCATAAAGGCTTAATGATAATTATAGCCTAATGTTTTTGTCTTTTAAAAAATGAAATTGCCTCACAGGCATAATCTACAGAAAAGCATTTTCTACCAGTCTGGTTTCTTTATAAATCCTGTAATAGGAGAGCAGCTGAAATTTTGCAAGTCTGAGGAGTCTAAATTACCCAGCTCCTTGGAATTCTCAGAGTTTGGGAGATGTATCAGAATTTCCTCGGGTTTTGCATCTGCTGCTCTTGTTTCCTTCAACTGCAGTTGAGCAGCATCGACTTCATGCAAGTGCACAGAAGTGTAGTACACAGATTGTGTTAGTAAAATTGTATAAGCACTACAGATTCCCATGTATATTCATGGGAAATACCCTTCTTAGTAAATGTTCCCCTAATAATGTAATCATTTAATTTTTCAGTGGGCTTTCTCCTACTATTTGAGTTAACTACCCCAATATCAAATGATATAAAAGTCTGAGGAAATAATGGAATTAGATAAGTTGTTTCAGTGTTTTCACCACAATCTTCCTTCTAGCACTAGTATTTTTTTCTTCAATTTTCTTGAAAAGTTGTCTTACATGTGATCATGAGAACATATATGTAAGATTACAGACAAGTTATTTAGGTTTAATAAAGCTTTTGAGGACGCAGAAAATGAATTCTTCCTAATGTATTATTTTTGGCCATAATTATGAAAAATGTAGCTCTCTATAATAATATGATGTGCTAAATAATTTTGCAGTTTTGAAAACATCTTGATAATATTAAAATTGTCAGAAATCCTTTAGAGAAGTAATTCTTTATTTTGGGTAGTCACCTGCAATGGAATTTTTGTTTCATATCTAAAAGAATTGAATATAGATATTCACATTTACTTCATTCCCCCTGTATAGTCCTGGGGGAAATGAGATCTGTGTGAAGCTGAGCTCTTGCAAAGGCAGGAACAAAATACTCTTACACCTCTTCTATGCAAGTGAGCAAGGGTGGTCTTAATCTTTACAACCACAAGATATTTTGGAATGGTTTTTGGGCTCTGTGTAGGGAAGCTTATGGAACTTGTAGCTTTTGGAGCATTCCAGAAGTAATGCTGGGAGTTAAATTTCCATAGTGAAATTTCCCAGCCTGTGCCTCATGGGATGGGTGCAACAAGGTGTCACTCAGTCCTGTGTGAGGTGTCCAGTAGGTAATGGGTACTTGAGATTTAAGGGGTGTTCCTTGGATTCTATGAAACTCTGTCCTTTTCTGTCTGCAGTGTCTGAAGTGGAGAGCACAAAAGGGAGTGGGGACTGCCTGCCCAAACTGAATTACCAGAACTCCAGCAATGACAAAGCCACTTCCAGCATCGTGCGGCTCAACGGCACCATTGACAACACCGTGGCAGAGGGGAGCAGGGGTGAGTGCAGGGAAAATACACATATATCCAATTTGTTCAAGTTCTGTTGTCCACTAAACTTCCAGTATTTTATTACTGTAGTAGCAGTGGCTGATGAAAAGTGGGGGAGGGAGTTAAGGTTGGAGTCAGCATATGCTGTGTCAGGAAAATTCATGGGAATATTCTGCTCTTCCAGACTTTTTTCTTTGTTTGTTCTGTTTTTTGCTGTAGTTAACATCTGCTTACAAAACACCAAAATCTTGGGGTTTTTTTGTATCTCCAGCAAGTAATTAATTCCTTCAGGATGGACAAGGAGTTTCTGTGCAGTAAAATTAAAAAGACACATTCAGACATTTTCATGAGTCTTTAGTAATGTCAGTTCTGGTTATTATAATACTGTCAGCTATGCTTGAAATATTGTAATGTACTTTAAAGTCTGAATCTTCATGCTCTGGCAAAACAATGGAGATTTCTCTGACAATAATTCCTTTTGTTGGCTCTGTTTCTAAAACATTAAGTTAGAAAGTGAGGCTTTTTTTTGCAATTTCCTTGATACCTGTGCTATCCTTAGCTTTCAAACCTTGTAGTAATGTCCCCAAAAGAGGGAAGTAAATACAACTGAGACTTGATGATATCTCTCAAAATGCTCTTTAGGTTGTATGATTTTAAGTGTTTCATTGTCTGTTCCTTCCTAAAAGTTATGACCATGGTCAGCTCAATATTTCAACCTCTAGCACAACACAGTGAATTCCATCTCTGTGTTGTAAAATGTTGGAAAGATGAGACAAATTTGCATTCTTCTGTACTTTGATTCAGTTTTCTTGTACAGCAACAAATAAAGCACCTTGTTCCATTTGTTTTTCAGAGAGTTCTGTAGGATTGCTATTTACATCATCTTTTGAGGATGCCAATGAAGCAGAAGTTATAAAAAGTAAATCCTTAAGAAAGAGACATAAAAGTGCAGTGGAAGCTGACTTAAGGGAGATGCCGTGGGAAAGCAGGAACCGGAACCTGAGTGGAGATGGCTTAGTGGGACTCATGATAAACAGAATCAACCAGGAAGCAAACCCTGGAGAAATCGTTGAAAAACTGGGAGCTGATGCCAAAATTCTATCTAGTGCATTACAGAAAAGCATAAGGCCAAAAACTCTTAATATCAGATCTTCCTCTTTAGAGTCTAAGAGAGAAAGCCTGGAGAAAGAATCCAGTGATGAAGATGCAGCCTTTGATTGCAGTTTTACAGATAAAACAGAGTCTCCTGTTATCTTTGATCTGGAAGACCTGGATGGAGAACCTGAAACACCTACAGCAGTGAAAACTTCCAGTGAAAAATCTAAAAAATTGCAAAGAAAGAGCAGCTTTCCAGTAAAGCCAGTTGAAAAAACAGATGTTGAAACTGGATTTGATCCATTGTCTCTGCTGGTTGCTGAGACGGAGCAGCAGAAAGAGGAGGAGGAGGATGATGATGACAGAAGTGTCTCTACTCCATCTGCAAGAAGAGATTTAGCTGAAGAAATAGTCATGTACATGAACAACATGAGCAGCCCTTTGTCCAGTCGTGCCCCAAGCATTGAGCTCCAAAAACCCTTTGATGACAGAAATGCAAATAAAAGGAGCCCAACCATTATCCAGCCTTGTAGGAGGTCCAGCCTTCCCCCAAACTCCCCAAGGCCACCCAGTCTTACCAAATCCAAGAGTTACCATGCAAAACATGAAGAAAGGCCAAGGGACAGGCTTTGGTCTTCCCCAGCTTATTCCCCAAACAGCCCAGCCAAGGAGCAGGACACAAGCAGTGCATTGACACTTGTGTCATCACCATCGTTCAACCTGGACACGCTGCTGACTCCCAAGTTTGATGTTCTGAAAAGCAGCATGTTCTCTGCTGGAAAAGGGGTTGCAGAGAAAGCAAGCAAGTGGTACTCCAAATTTGCAATGTATGCTGCATCTGCAAAGGTAAATGTTTATTAAGAACCTATAAATTAAGGAAAAAACTTTGTAAAGGTTTAACTACTGACTCACATGTGATGAATACCTTGCGTGACATATGTCATTGTAGACTGTGTACATTAAGTTGTTTTAATCATGTTTGATATACCAGAACCCTAATTTTAATATCCTGAATAAAATTTTAGTCTAGCTTGGGTTCTGAATATATTTAATGGGAAAACATAAGTGTGTTGACAGAACAAAGACTGCTCTGGCATCCCTTTTTAACCTAAAGAAGAAACACTTAAATAAACAAATACTGGTTTGAAGTGTTTATTGCTTTTATGAGTAAGGGGAAATCTGGTTGTATTGGTTGCCAAAATAATTTAAAGCTAGTTTTGATCTGAGGTCATTTGTTAGAATGTTGTTTGCTGCTACCAATTCAAACCAAAACTACTTTTGTTCCCAGTTCTTGGGAATGGAGAGACACTTGCCTTGTCCATCCTAATGTATTCCTACAGCTGCTGATAATTCTTGCAGCAATGGAGTGAAAAAATTATAGGATTAAAATAATTATGATTTCACTTAATTATTTTTGTTAGGAGAACTTTTAAAAAAGAATCCTGGTGTAGCTGTTTAACCTAGAGTAGGATTTGCCTTGTCTTGCATCAGTTCTGAACACAGGTCTAGGTCTGTGATGCTCCAAGGAGGGAGGGTTGTGCCTTGAATTTACTGGGACAAAGAAGGCTGCCCCCTTTTTTTTTTTTAATATTTTTCTTTCATTTTCTCACTGGAACTTCTTTTCTCAGGATCAAAATTCAGACCGAGCAAGTGTTTCATCTCTTGGAGCTCTGGACTCAGAATCTACTTCCCTCACTGATGAAGATGTCTGCAATGATTTTGAAAGTGCTTCTCCTCAGGAGAACAGCACATCAGAAATTAAGGGAATTAGCATCAGCAAGACAAGCCTGGAAAGCTCGGCTTCCCATGACAGCTCAGCTAAGCAGTTTGACCAGTGTGGTAAGAGACAGCTTTTGCATGGCATTCATCAATCTGAACAAAAACATTCCAGTTTTAAAAGTTGTTCTTTCATAATTCTCAGTTTAGGATCATCCTAGTCATTAGTCCTTATTGTGGAAGAAGTAAATTTTTCTTTTACTACCTGAAAACTCTTACTCAAATGGGAAACCCTTTGAGTCCTTGAGTATTCATGTAAATACCTTAATTGTGTAAGTTGTACAGTTTCAGAAAACATCCATAAAAACATTGTAATGTTAACTTCATTGCTCTGGTTCTATTTCCTAAAAGTAGTAAAAATACTTTTTAAAGATCTGTTATAATTTTCTAGAAGCCACTGTTGAAGCTGGTTATCAGACAGACCTGTAGATTTTTTTTCTAACCTGTGCTGGATAATTGATCATGACTGTTGTATCATTTTCTGATGTAATTTGGGGTACAAACAGCACCTCTTGTCCTTCCCTAGTTGTCCACACAGAAGGTGTGGCTGTGAATTACTTAAAATTTGTTTCCAAGCTACCAACTGTTGTTAACAAAGAAAAGTGAACATATGGAAATAGTTTGTTGGTAGCTTTTATTTTTGCCTTGGTTGATGCTGGGCAGATGGCAGCCTCACACTCCACAGTTCTGTACCAGTATATATCATTTGTTGCATCTTCCATCACACATTTTATTATAACTGCAGTATTGTTTGAGCAGAAAAATAGTGTGCTAAAAATGCATTTTCTGAATAACTGGTACTTTGGGTTTCTTCTGTTAACAGGTTCTCTTTCCAAGTTCCCTTTACCTGACAAATCAGAGCTGGTGTCTTCCTGCAGCACAAGCAGTACCAGCGTGTTCCAGAACTACGCCATGGAGGTACAGGATGATTTAATTCATGGACTTGGAGCATGTGTCTTTAAATATGAATATTATCTGTATCTCTGGTTAAGTTCAAAGCTCCATACTAAAACACTGAAAGACAGATGGATATTTCTGTCACAAAGTAGATTTAATTTCAAATCCTGCTCTAGAAAGGTCTTTATTTCAGTCCCATGTTTTGGTCCTTTAAGCTTCAGTTCTCAAGAGTTTGCTATTGGATGCAATTGAATTCAGGCATCTAAATCCCTTGTGGAGATAAATTTGTTCAAAGTGAAGATACCAAGTCTGAAGTAGCACTGGATGTTTAAAAATACAGAAGAGAGAAGTTCCTATTTCTTGGTGTAACTTCTAGTAAGATCACTTTTCTTTTCACTGTTAGGCTGGTTTGGGTGGCTCTTCATTATCTCCTTTATATACTTCCCCCCCTCCTCCACTGGATTTAGGTTAATGACTGTTCATTTGCATCTTTTTTTTCCCATTTCTATAATATTGACAGTCAGTACAAAAGCATGTTTAAATTCTAATCACAATTATGTAGCTGCATAAATATTCCTTTACTTTTATGCTTGCAGATTACAGATAACATGTTATTGTTAATAGAAATATTATTAAACAGCTGGTTAATTTTAATCTGAGAAGCAATAAGAGGATGAACTGGTGTGCAAATGGGAGGAATATTCATGAAAGGGCAAAGATTTTGGCTGTAGTTTTAAGTGCCTTGTGACACAAAAGTGGCTTTGTTCTAGTGGGTTCTGTTCCTGCCCTGTGCAGGTCCTCATCTCGAGCTGTTCTCGGTGTCGGACTTGTGACTGTTTGGTTCACGATGAAGAAATCATGGCAGGCTGGACAGCAGATGATTCAAACCTCAATACCACATGTCCCTTCTGTGGCAATTTATTTCTGCCTTTTTTAAGCATAGAAATCCGAGATCTTCGGCGGCCTGGACGGTAACAACAATATTTGAATTTTCCTCAATTTTAACTGCTCATATTGGGAAGTGCTTTTTGTTTGGGATTCAGGATTTTTGGGGGGCTTTTTTGGTTGATGTTAAGCTTTCGTTTTCCCTGCAGGTATTTTCTGAAGTCCAGCCCTTCTACAGAAAATATGCAGTTTCCATCCCTTTTTTCCAATCAGAGTGGGAAGTCGTGTAACACCACAGCCACTGTTGGCCTCACTACATCCCTGATGTCTGTCCAAGAGGATATAAATTCAAATAGGTGAACATGCATTTCCTGCCTAGAAATTCCTCAGCTTTTCTGTGCATATGCATGTATTTTGGTCAACTGAAATAAATTTGTTATGTTCTTTGAAGAGGAGAGATTGATTTGAGAGAGGATCTTTGTGCTGCCTCTCCCTTGTCTCTCAGCTGGCCAGATCATGCTTTCTCTGCCTGATATGCACCATTTCATCCCTAATATAAAAATTCATGCTGGTATTTGTAGTTCTGCAAGTTTTATGAACTCTTTTGAGGATGTTTGTGTTCATCATCAGTGCAAGGGGGAATAAAACTTGCACTGTAACATGAATGAGTGTGGTGACTGACAAGGCAGAATTCAAACTGTCAGGTCCATTATTTCCAGTTTATCTCTGTCTCTGTGTACATGTTGGAGCACTCACAGTAAAACAAAAAGCTGAGATTCTTTTTTCTTCTTTTTTTTTTCCTCTCCTCCAGCAAGTCTAAGCAACATGACAATGTTTATGCCAGGAGTATCCAGATCCCCTCAGGAAGAAGACAAAATGCCTCTGGGTCAGAATGTACAAGTCACCCTGTAGCAAGGAGCATCAGTACTTTTGGTCCTTTGGAAGAAGACGAGAAGGAAAACCAGAAGATCAGCCATATCATTCCTACTGGTAGCCTGCCTGCTACTTTGCAAGGACCAACAGTGTGTAGTTTTTCTACCTTAAAAGTCATTTTTTCATGTTTGCCATAGATTAGAGATATGTGTAACAGCATTAACCTTCCTAAATTGCAGTAAATGCTAGGTTGTATTATTTAAACTAATGCTAGTTGTAGCTTTTAGGTGTTGGTGTGTGTCATAGGGAGCAAAAGCATTTATAAGACCTTGTAAAGACACTTGCATTCATTACATTGGTTACAATTAATGGCATTTTTTCTCTGTCCCTGCAGGATTCCTTGGGCCTGGAATGGCGCTTGCCTAGTCCTGATCCTATAACGGTTCCTTACCTCAGTCCTCTCGTGGTCTGGAAAGAGCTTGAAAGCTTACTTGAAAACGAAGGTGATCATGCAATAACAGTGGCAGACTTTGTAGATCATCACCCCATCGTGTTCTGGAATTTGGTGTGGTATTTCAGGCGCTTGGACTTGCCCAGCAACTTACCAGGATTAATACTTTCTTCTGAGCACTGCAATAAGAACTCCAAGGTATGGGATCTGATAGGAAACACTGACATGTGAGAAATGGCTGCTTCCCATATAGGAAATCATTACATGATTCAGTAGCTCTTGCAAATGTCGTGCACTATGCTGAACCCAGTCCTGAATTGGTAAAGAATGTGTCAGCTGAGGGAAGACATTCAAAACTCTGGAACATGTGCTCAGCAGTCCTTGTGGGGGGCGGTGTTTAGCTCTTACTCATCCCACTGCAATTTGTGATCCTCGGTTTCAAGGAGGATAAGTTGCTAGTCAGTTTTGTTGTTATTTGAGTAGCTAAGCAGTAGAAGGAGGAAGTTTAGATTTTAGGACTGTAGAAAATAGGCAAAACACTAATTTGCCATGTCACTGATGATCTCATTCAGATTTAGCTTTCTGTATGTAGTTTTAATAGCAAAGCTTTTTACCATGAGACCTAGAGATGTGAAGATAGACATTAAATACAGAACTCCTTTGTCATGACTTTGTAATCAAATGCCTTTGTGCATTCTCCTGTTCAGATTCCACGGAACTGTATGTTAGAGGACAGTAAATATGTTCTTATTCAGATGCTATGGGACAACATGAAATTGCATCAGGATCCGAGGCAGCCTCTGTATATTCTGTGGAATGCTCAGAGTAAGTTTTGTTTCATGTGTATTTTGGTGGTATTTTTTAAGAATTTCATTTTGAGCAACTGAAGCATGTGTGTTGAGAAAAGATGTCTTTGTGGATAGTTCACACGAGCTACAGTACTGATTTTTGATCATACTGCTTTTTGTCTTGCAGGTCAAAATCGCACTCTTTTGTTTGAGAGTGAGTGTTAAGCTTGGTGTTGCTATTCTCAGTTTGGGTGACTTGTTTTGGGAGGGAGGCTGGTTCTGTGCTTAGCAGTAAACTGCTTGAACAAGTTTTAGTTTTCCAGCATTTCTGTTTCAAATCATTGACTGGTATTGCCAGTGGCTTTTTCTTCACTGGGATGGGAGGAATGAGAGGGAATACATTTCATTGATTCTGATCATCCATTTAGCTCATGTTCTTATTTTTAGAATTTGCTTACTCAGAGTTTTGTTGCTGGTATTGGATCACACACCTGAAAATAGCTCATGGCCCACTGCATCTGTTGAGTTTTCTTATGTGCTTTTTGTGTTCTACATGGATAATTTTTGATTTGATGTGTTATTCACTGCATTTTTTTCACAGATTCTGTAGCCTTTTTTTAACAACTCTGTACTTGCTACACAAAGAATCTGTTTATTCTTACAGCCTTTCTAATGTTTTTCAGCCCAGAAGTACCCAATGGTCCAGTTACTGCAAAAAGATGATGACTCCTTTAACCAGGAGCTCTTGAGGAGTATGGTGAAAAGCATTAAGATGAATGATGTGTATGGACCAATGAGTCAGATACTGGAGAGGCTCAACAAGTGGCCACATATTAAAAGACAGAGGTAAGACCACCAACATGCCTAGCTGGAGCAGAGTTGGGCAATAATCAGCTTATTAATGTGAATTATTTTTTCCTAGTGTGTTTTTTAAACAAAAAAAAAGTGTTTTTCACCAGCGTTTCCAAAATGTATCACTCTGGTAAATTTTTTTATGGTAACTTTCCCAAACTTAGTTTTTCCGTTTTTTCTTTTTACTTTTTCTTCTCCCCCTCCCCTTTACAGTGACCTCTTTTTCTTACCTCTGAACAATGGGAACTAGGGATTGTGTATATATACACGTATATTTTGTTATGAATGTTATTTATAAATTAGTAGGTGTTTTAAAATAAAAACCCTACACTTATTTCTAGGGTGTACAGAAAAGGAACTAAGAGAGGTTATGTCTCATATTTCGGCAGGGGTATTTTTCCATTAGCAGTGCAATTGGTGAACATTATTCCTGTGAATTTTCATTTCTTGCCTGGATTTACTGATTCATACTAGGATATACAACAGGCTTGTCAACAGCTGGAGCATTGACAAGGTGTTTATTTGCTTGTCTGCCTGCTTTTTCAAGCTAATGTGAAAATGCAGAAAAGCAAATTTCTTGCCTGGTTAAATTTCATAGAATTTGGTTGAGTGTTTAAGTGTGTGTTTCTCTCTGCATGCACTTGGTGCAACTTCCAGGGGACCTACCATGGGTGATGTCCATGCATGAGGAATCCAGGGCATTCTCCAGAGCTCAGACAATATTTTGGAGGCACAATCGGGAGTTATATTCAAAATGCCTGGTTTTTAATAAGTTGTCTTTAAATGCTTCAATCTGTTTTTAATAGAGATTGTTTTGTGCTGTATCAGTGCAGTATATGAATTGGGGTTTTTACCATTTCAGGAGCCTTTACAGAGAAATACTGTTTCTTTCACTTGTTGCCCTGGGAAGAGATAACATTGATATAGGTGAGTTCTGCCAAGTGTTCAAATGAGCACAGATGATGAATTTATGCAAACTTAGTTGTTCAGCTTCCAGAAAAAAATAATCTGTAGATTAGGTGTGTGCCACTCTGTGGTAAGTGCCAAATAAAAACGACTTTACAGATATTTTGTGCTGATAAATACAGCTGTTGTGGCATTTGGGTGGTGTTTTTGAGCTTGCTATCTAAAGTTGTTTTTCCCTTGCTGCAGATGCTTTTGACAGAGAGTACAAAATGGCCTATGATCGTCTGACTGCTAATCAAGTGAAGAACACTCATAACTGCGACAGACCACCCAGCACTGGAGTGATGGAATGCAGAAAGATTTTTGGAGAACCATATCTTTAAATGTACCTGGCTAAAGAGGTGATATCTATGACGTCTCCCTGTGTAAAATAACCACTTCAGTCACAAGGAACATCTCAGTCTTCAGTGTTCTGGAATGTGCGTGCGATGGACTGTGGCGGGAGGCCTCGGGAAATTTGGCCTGGCTGCGGTTGTGGAGATGGACAGAGAGCAAAATGGGCCAAATATTATCCCTGTCCCTTGTTCTTTCTGCAAATCGGTGTGTGGAGAGGCAGGTTCTAAACAAAATCAGTTCTCTGACTTGGGACAACATATTACAGCTCCCTTTAGAAAAAAAAATAAATTAAGTAACAGGTGGACAGAAACAATGCACTGAAACTAATGTGAGCGAAGGAAGTTCTTCAGAATCTATTGTTTACATAGAATATTCATGATGTTATGAAGAGCATACAAAGTTGTATTATACATATTTTAAATTGTTTATAGTAAGTTGATATTTTTTTAATTTTTTTAAATTACTGGAGTGAATTTTAAATGGACTTGCTGCAGAAGCAATACAGTGCTTATTTTTTTTGCAGTACACTGCTATTTATAGTAACTTGTCCAGTTACTTTTTGAAGAGTGATTTTTTTTTTTTAAAGCAGAATAGAAAATGTTAACCTTCACCTAGACAGTACTGGAGATCCAGGATTTCTCTCATGAACACTTGGAAAATGTGTTACCACAGCAATCAGAAGGAAGGTATGGTAAATTTTGCAAAACTCTAACAAAATACACTGATGTCTCTGTGATACACTTCTGTAGAAATCTCTTCTTCCTCTCGTGTTCCCTTCCCTCCCCACTCCCTAGGAAAGGGAAACCACATTGAAGAGTCCTATGGATTTTGTTATGGAATCAGCCCATCTCAGCTGTTGGCATTTGTTGGTGTGGCCTCATTCCAGATGTGACCCAGAGCAAATGCCAGCCTGCAGTGAGTTCTCCATGAGCACGCAGCGCTCGGAGTCTTGGAGGTTGTGTTTGAAGCACTCAGTACAGCACCACATAATGCCCATCCAAAGCTGCTAACTCAAGTACATCCAGCAAACTTGCTACAGGGAATTATAGGGAATGTAACTTACTGGGGCATATTGTGCTTAGTTAAACATACCTGGAATGTTCTGTCTCTTATTTCACAGGCAAAACAAGTTTTTGTTTTCTCTGAAGAAAACTGCTATATCAGTCCTTGTGGTGGAGTCATGGCTTTTGCCTCATGTTTTCTTGTTCTAGACATTTAAAAAATGTTCTGTGCTTTCAGTCACATAGCAGCTCCTCACCAGAAGGTAGACTACAGGGAAAATATCAGAAGTCTTGCATGGAGGTGGGAAAACAGACATCCAACTGTATAAAACATCCTAAACAAATTTAAATCATGCTTTACCAAATAGCTTTATTTTAAGTAATCTTAATGATTTTCCACTTCTAATTTTAGTTGTTGCTGTTATAATACTTCCAAATATTCAACTGTGTTACATTAGATTTTATATTGCAGTCTGCCTACCAGTAGGTGTTTTTTAAAAACATCTTTAGTTTGCAAGTACAATAAACCAGCAATACTTAGGCAGAAAGGTGGTAAACTTTAACGCTCACATTTACTTTATTAAGTGAAATAGAGCGAGCCTTAGAGGCTTAAATGAAAAGTAACGCTGCTATGAAGTTCTGCAATCTCCTCCCAGACCTCTGCAAAGTTGTAAGAAGAAGCTGCCCTAAGAAAAAAGGATTTAAAACCTGTAGAGCTGCAGGTATGTGCTGATGATAATTGCAGGATGCAGTCTTGGATACAGCTTCCATTGGGTAATGCCTCTTCTCCAATGTGCTGCTAATTATGTAGCTGACCTTTTTCAACATATCCCTCCACCTGAGGTGGAGCTAGCAATGCTACACTTACATCTTTCACATTTAATTTATTTTAACAATTTGTGATGCTCTTTTGTACTGCCACGCTTGTACAGTATCCTTGTGCATGAAATGAAGCTCCTTTTTTCACCCAGGTACAAGGTAGAGATACCCTCTTCATTCCTCTGAACTATTGTGAAACAAACAGGCTATTTTTGAATACATTCCCTGTAAGTACCCCTTAGTGTGCATGGCTGCTCTGCTCTGTACAGTAGGAATGCTGCATTACCATGGAAATCTTGCCTCCAGTAGTTGCTGTACTTCAGCTCATAGCTGGGTGTGCCGTGGGCAAGGTCGTGTTCCCAGCTCCCTGCAGTTCTGTTTCCCATTTGCCACTGGGGCAGCCACTGTTCTATAGGACCTTCAGGCCATGAAAGGAGAGAGAGCAAGTGCTTTTTCCAGAGCTGCCATGGGGTGTTAGAGGGGCTGAGCTATGACCCAGCTTCCCACTCCCATTCCGGGGTGGCCGAAGAGCCGAGCCCGGTCCCCATCCCCAGGACACGGCACAGGTGTGGGGGCAACACTGTCACACGTGCCCTTCCTCCATCCTAGTCCCAGCCTCCTTGTAAGGACTTCCAACTGCCTTCAGACTTATAAACCCAGCCAGTTTCACTTCTTTCCAACATCCCCCAGCACTGTCAGGGGGTGGATGCTGCCCTGGGAGCAGGGCTGTCCGTGCAGCCTTCACACAACCCCTGTGTTCTGCATCCCCGGCGTGGCTCTCCTGAAACGTTGCCAGTGTTAATTCGGGTGTGCTTTTAAATTACACTATCATGTAGCAGCTCATCAAGTGAAATCATTATACTTAATGAATTGTTTTATAAGGTCTGTTGCAAGTCAGTCCACTGTAGAAATCTATAAAAATAGAGTCGGAATAACAACATACTGTAAGTGGGAAATTTTCCTCATTTAAGTCACAATGTTCCAAACATATCCTGAGGTCAATAATTTTTAGAGCATCATACTATTCAGTGTTGAAACAGTTTTCAAATCTCACTTTCCTTTATTAGAAAAGCAATTTGACTATATTTTCCAATACCACAAAGATGAATAAATAAAATATTTGAGACATATTTTCAATTTAAAATTTTGTATGAACTGAATTTTCTCCTTTTGTGTACTAAATAAGGCTTATGTCCAAAACCTGAAGCAAAGGTTTTACATTTGCAGTGCAATATATATTTTGCTTTACTTATGGTTCCACTGGAATAATTATTGGAGATGAAATACCGAAATGTGAATAGAAATTGTGCTGTTTCTCTGACACTGCTGTGTCCCATTTGAGAAGGCTTGCTGTTGGTACAGTTACAGCCTGATGAATTCGACTTCCACAGGCAAATTAAATGATTTGTATCCCAAGAAAGAGAAAATTCCTGCATGTAAAATCTTAGTGTAACAAATGGGAGATGCAAATAGTAATAATAGAGAGGGGTATTTCTGGATATTATCTCACTGGGATTTAAAAATGGTACTTTGTTAGTCTGCAAGCAGCACTTTTTAAATGAATGGTTGTAGATTTGTAAATATGTAATGTTTAAATTTTATTTACCAAAAACCAGTATGTTGGATGTTTGCTTTGGTTTGTAGTTCCTTTAAAATATGCAAAGTCAATGTTCACAATGTTAAGGTTTTTTTCTGTCTCATCCAAAAAAAAGAAGTTTTACAGTGAGTCAATAAAAAGCTTAAAATCTTTCTGGTTATTTTCATTAACATCCTATTAGATTGATTAGAGTGACAGAAATGTCTGCAACTCTTAACCACATTTGTGTGCTCCCATGAGGTGTTAACAATAAACCTCTCAGGTTTGGTGATGTCAGTGGCATTTTTTTCATCTTGTTTATGTAGAAGTCAGTGTTAACAAGAGGAATTATTCCTGGGTAAATAATCTGTCAGAGATTAGTGTCAGGATGAAAACAAACCCCCAGCATTCAACTCCTTGTTGTATTTGATAGTTTTGATTAGGGGTAGTGTGCTGTTCTAACCCCTGAGCCTTTTAGTCTTTTTGCAGCAAGATGTAAACCCAGGTGACATCACACTTGTACTGGTGACACTTTACAGGAATTTTAGGCACTGCATTGCAAGATCAGGTACAGATGTGAAAGGAGCTCAGTGCAGTTTGAGGGAGTTCTCTGCTGAGCTGCAGCCTGTGTGTCCACACAGGGATTTCAGGCAGAGCAGTTCCATAAAGGCCCAGCCACATCAGTCTGAGTCTCTTTCCACTAAAGTAAAATTCATTGATTTCAGGAAGTTTGAACAGTTCACCGACTAGTTTAGAGCATGTTCCTGAAAATTTCCTATAATGAGTAAATATTATATGGTGAAAATCTGCTCCTTTAACTTGAGAGGATCAGCCATAGTGAAAATTTGATGCATCTAAATTGTATCAGCCTTTGCACAAGTGCCTAAGTGTGTGTTATTTAATATTGGTCATTTAATACTGTTCTGATCCTAAAGAAAAACGGTAGAGGCTGACACACCAGTTAAGACTGATTTATTTTTTAGCATGTTAAAGGTATCTTATTTTCAGTAAGTTTGTCACAATTCAGTTGCCTTTTTTCAGTAGAATAACTGCTACCTCAACCCCCTTTTGATGTTGCTGGGTCCTCCCAGACATGTTGAAGTGTCCACATGTCATACAGATACTGGGCAGGATATTATCTTATCCTCTAACATCACACTGATGATCAGAAACACAAAGTAAAGAGCAAACATGGTGAGCCCCAGTAATTTGTTCATTTTCCATTTACAGACAGCAATAGAGAGAATCACAAACAGGAGCATGAGGAAAAGGAGAACAATTGCACAAAACAAACCATTGCTGCTGACTGCCACAGGGCTGAGGCCATTGAAGATAGAAAAAAGGAACCAGGGAACTGGCAGGCTGCAAGGAAGGCAAAAGTAATTGAAATAAATGTTTTAAGGCAGTTCATTATCTGCATCATAACTAAGCAATTTTTCCAAACTGTTACAGGGAAAAAAAATGCATTATTGTATTCAATATAGCTCAGCATAAATCTAAACTGGATGTTTTTCCTGTCAAAACTGCATTTGGATAATGCTTGCACTATCATAATGCAATCCAAGAGTAAAATGGTTTGAAAATAATACCTAAGAATTAAGTGCCTTGATGAGCTATAATAAAGAAATGTCCTGATGGTTTAGGATGGGAGATCCAGGCACTGATACTGACCTGCCCCAGGAGCTGAATGTCTCTGAGTGACCAGATAAGGCTCCTGCCTATATAACTTGGACATTAGCCAAAGATGTCTTGCATTTTTGTCTTGAAAAATTGGTAACTTTTTGTTGATTGGTGATTTTGTGAATTGGGTGAAGATAGTGGACCGAGTTATAACAGTTTGTCTTTCCTGGCTGGGTTTGGATTTGGGTTGGGTTTCTTCAAAAGGAACTGGTTGCTCAGCTGCCCTTCACTTAACTACAGCTAAAATGAAATTAGCTGAGGCATGTTTGGTCTCAAACCTGGTAACTCTGTGTTTCAGAAGAAATGCAGCTCTTAGCATGGCCCTGGTACTCACCCAACAGTGATGTCAAAGATGTTGCTGCCCACAGAGCTGGACACAGCCATGTCCCCCAAGCCCTTCCGGGCCACGATGACACTGGTGATGAGGTCAGGGATGGATGTGCCTGCTGCCAGTATGGTTAACCCCATAATTTCCTCTGATATCCCAATTGTTTCACCAACCTAATCAACACAACGTTGGGTAGGGCTGTTAGCAGTGGAACATGGAGTGTAATTGCTCTGTGCAGTGTTAGGGTTTGTGCCATATTTGAGTTAAAATATTCCAAGTCCCATAAATGTGGCAGCATTTTCCTGCTTTATGGGATTAAAAAGTTCCATTTTACTGTGTCTGTTGATTCTGGATTTGCTCTGTAGTGTAGGAAATCTGACCACATTGTTGCCAGCACTGAGCCAAGGTCAAATCAGCTACAGCACAATTTTCCTGTCCTCAGTCCTCCTCTTCTGGATGTTGTCTACCTTTGCAAATTTAACAGCAGCTGTGCAAGATCTAAGGGCCTTTGGAGATGACAGTCCTTGGATTTATGGCATGATCAGATCTACTGTGCATGTGCAATATATCACTCAATACAGACTGGGGGGCTGTTCCTACCAGATGGAAGTATTATTTCCCAGAATACTAGGTGAACATTAGGATGGGGGAGTGAAGAACATTTAGCAGCTTCCAGAATCAGAACCTATATTTTCCTAGAATTTTAATTAGATAATGGATAATTATGTTCTGCACAGAAACATTCATTAATGAAAAGTCAGATTTGAGATAAATCTTGATGGTGCTTTTCCTTTCACTGATGCACAAACTCCTTTGGAAGTGCTCAGAAATGAATGAATCTTTGTCAAATCAAAAAAAAAAAGGAAATCAAAAATTCCCTCTTGGGTTCTAACAAAATAAAGTTTCTACTGTTGTGATGGATGACTGCAGCTGTAATTCATCAGATAAAATGCCATAGTAACACTGTCCCCTCTCTCCATCTACTTGTTCTGAAATGGAGGTTTGCAGAAAGAACAAAACCTCTCACCTGGTGAGCCCACCACACCATGAGATAAGAGAACGCAGCAATCCAGAGGATGGATCCAAAAAATGTGATGACAAAGAATTTTTTTGATTCCTGTTGAAATCAAGTTTGAAAAGAAAAAAGAGAAGTTTCAGGGAAGTTAATAATCCCCATTGAAAACTATTCACCTGAAACACTTCACTGCAATTGATTGCTTTAACTTGGACCCTGGTCTCTGTTTGCTGTTTTTCAGCTTGATTAGGTGACCTGCAGTTGTGAGAATTTGTGGTTTATTAAATTAAGTCTCTGGAATGACATTACACTGCAGCTGGGGCTCCTGTCCCACTCCCTGCAGCAGTAACAGCCCTTCAACTATGCAAAGACTCCAGATATGGAAAAATGGACCCAGGGACTCTGGCCCAGAGGAAATCTATAGCTCAGTTAATGACTCCAGGAGCAGAAGGAAGGTGGATTCTTACCGAGTTTCTGACATCAGGCAGAGTGCTCCAGAGAGGAAAGACAATGGGAAAGAGGAAAAGGTAAATTGCTTGTTTTGTCCTTGATTCTGGCCATTCCAGAGATAAGGGCTCATCGTTTTCATCGCCCTCTGTGCTGTCAGCATCGCTGTCCTCCTGGCTCTCAGAGCTGCTGTCCTCTGAGGTGTCACTGCTTGACAGGGGCTGTACCTCAGAATAAAAAATCAAAAAGCCAATATATTTTCACACTAACAAGGAGCTGCAGTTACTCACTGTGGCCTCACCTGAGCAGAGCTCACATTTGTAACCTGCTGAGGGCAGCCACAGCTCTTGTGGGACAGGACCCAGGCACACCCCCAACCCAGCACCTGTGTATTGTTAACTAATGGGCATCCAGTAACTAGAACCACCTTTTAGAAAAAAATTAAATATTTCATGTCCTTGAAAAAAACTTTTTTTCATTGGAACTGCCAAATTACATCACCCAAAAGGGATTTGGGATGCAAAACAGAACAGTCTGCTGGTGAGCACAGGACAGGCAGGTGATCTCCCCTTACCGTGGAGTACCCTCAGAAGAGTCACTTGAGGGGACAATACTATCCAGTATCACTTTGTGTCGTAATTTGGACCCAATTTGTGTTTGTAAGCCAAAGTGTTTCAGCCAGCATCTTAGATTACTACACACAGAGCCTATTTATAGATGCCAGTGACATGGGTTGGGTCCTGTCCCAACAGCTCTGCAGAGGGAAGAAGGAAAGTACACGTGAAGGTCAGCCTGGTTGGACACTTAGTGCCTGTGCTCCTGATTTTCATACCTGTCCATCCCGTGGCACATCTGCCTTCTGTGTGTCTGTGCTGGACTCAGAGTCACTGGCAGGAGTTGCCTGGATGGTGCTTGGTGCTTTCTTTCCCTCTTCTGCAAAAGCAATAAGAAGGAATGCTGGTTTCAGTCATCCTGGATGGGTGGCCACCATATCAGGGCATCACCTTTCCTGTGACCAGCAGGTGCTGTGATCTCCCTACCACAGTGGTGGCATTTCAGGTTAAATACCCTCAGATTGCTTTGGTTTGTTGCGTTCTTCCCTGACTGCTGTGATTGTGCTTGGTAAATCTGGGCAGAATTTGGCCCACCTGGAGTAGAATGAGACCTTGGTGCTCCTCTGACCTTCCATGCAGAACTGCTGTAAGGGGCAGGGAAATGCTTATTACCTCATCTACAGCTGATGGACATTTCTTGGTTTCTTTCTGGATTCTGAAGATTGTATTAAAACCATCCTTAAAGCCCAGAAAGGATGTAAAGCTTTGCTTCTCAGGTTCCCCCCCCAGCTCCCTCCTCCTGCCGTCGAGCACAGCATTCTCCAGGGACCTGATACTCTTCAAGGCTTCTGAGAAATGACCAGGATGTGCTGCCAGACGTTAATCCCTGATCGTTTGGTGGGTATTCAAAAGCAAATAGGAAAGTGCTGACACACACAAGGAAATAACTGCAATGTCCTGCTGTTCCTGCATTAACCTGCATAGCCAAGAGGAACACGGAAACCTCTGTGGGAACAGAGCAGAAATATGGATAACACGGAGCAGGGAGGAGGGAGTGAAGTCAGTGTGGTATTTATAGCACACACCAAGAATTTACTTGGGTTTTAAACAGTGTTTTTCTCAAGTTTGGGCTCATTCACCTCCATGAGGCCCAGCATTGGGAGGTGCTCAGGTGCCTGGGTCATGTGGAGCTGGCACCTTCCACACCAAAGTTTCTTGGTGTTCAAAATCTTCAGCCTTGCTGGCAGCACAAATCTGCATTGTAGCACAGGTCAGCTCTGGCTCCAAGGCAGCCTTTGTGTCAGGAGTGACTGACAGAGGGCAGATCTAGGTTAAATGTTAGATTAGAAATGCTTCCCTGTGAGGGTGGTGAGGTCCCAGCACAGGTTGCCCAGAGAAGCTGTGGCTGCTCCATCCCTGGAAGTGTCCAAGGCCAGGTTGGACAGGGCTTGGAGCACCCTGGGATGGTGGAAGGTGTCCCTGCCCATGGCAGGGGGTGGAATGGGATGGTCTCTAAGGTTCCTTCCAACCCAAACCATTATATGATTCTGTGATTCTATTGAAGGAAGGGAGCACAGGTCCTTGGATTGATACAGACACAGTGTAGGTTATTCCCTCTGAAGGAACCTTCTGTGCCCTTCTGCAAGCATGGGAAGGTACTTTCTTTTAACAAACACCTCATTTGCAGAGTCTGCCAAAGACCTGCAGCACCCAAGTGCTGTCTGCAGTGCCCTGATTTCCCTCCTGCACTGTTCCATGGCCATTTCCAGTCCATCCCTGCAGCTCTCCCTGGCCTGCCTCACTAACAGCTCCTCTGGGGATGGCTGCTCCTGCCCGCGTGCATCGATCGATTCCTGCTGCATTGTTACAGCAGCCATCTGTGCCCAGAAACAGCACAAAGTTTCTGTTACACCCCAGGGTTTCCTTGCCTGCCCTTGGGCTTTGTGTGCTGGGAAGGTGAGGGCTTGCAGTGCAAAACAAGGCAAACAGTGCTGGCTCTTCCTGCACTCACCTGGCTGGGAGCCTTGTCCTTCCAGGGTCTCAGCCTTGGCCTTGGCCATGTTGCTCAGAATGTCAACCCTGTCTTTAAATTTTGCTGTGGGTGAGAAGGACACGATCATCAGGGGCTGTCACTGCAAAGCCCCCCTGGACCTGCCTCCCTCAACACACACATGCTCTTACCCCCTTCCTCCTGCAGGTGCTGCAGCCAGTGCTGCCCCAGGGGTTGTTCTAGCTGAGACCCCAGGTTTTGGCTGCTGCTAGTTGGTCATAGCTGTTGTATTTAACTGCTTAGTGCTACAGCAATTACACCAGCAATTTGACATAGAACTATTTAAAGAGAATCTAGAGTGATGTTTAAAGTTTTAGCTTTTATATTTTCCAGATTCTGTACTGCATTAGTACATAACTGAACTTCATATAGAGTGTTTTCAAGTTCTCTTCACAGTTCAGTCAGACAAAACAATCCTTTTCCAGCCCCAGCACCAAGGACACCATTGCACCTTCAGGCCCAAAAAGTACAAACAACAAAAAAATTGAGGAGAGCAATCTGGGAGGATGGGACTGCAGAACCTGGAGCTGTAATTGGATGATTAACCCCAATATGGAAATGGACCAAAACTTATAAAAGTGTGAAAATGTGTGGCCTGCTGTCCATTTTGGGTGTAGCCATGGCTGGGCACTTGTACTGCCCCAGGTGTATCCTTTGAAGGCCTTTTAATAAATACCTACTTTATTCCTGTAACATTGTCTAGCCTCTGTTCTAGCTAGCCTCTCGAGGCATCAAGAGGAATGAGAAATCCTTTTCAGGTCAGTAATACAAAGGATATCTGTACTTTATAGGAAGAAAATGCAGAAAGAACAGAGGGGGAGTTTCAGTGTAATATCATCTTGTTTGCAATGGACTATTGATTTTTTTTTTTTTCCTAGGCTAGATTATGAGCAAACTAAAAATGACACCTTCCTCCTGCCATGTGGCTGTTGAAGAGGCTTTAGGGTACTGCTTACAGCCTGGGGACCTGATGGGAATGGAAAATAAACACCTTTTATGTTCCAGTTCCCTGGAAAATTATTGATTTTTCTAAGTATACCCAAGTGTCTTCTGCTGGAGCTGTTCTAAATTCCTGGTATCCAGGTTCAGCATGGTTCAGGCTGTCTGAGAGATGTTCTTCACCAGCACAGGTCTGGTGCTCTGTTTCTGGGACTGCTGAGAGTTTTTTCCACTGTGAATCAAGCTCTGCCTTACTCAGTTGAGCTGCTTTTTTACTCAGTGAACTGTGGAACTGCGTGTCTCTACAGTTGTTTTTTACTCAAATATCTTGCTGCTGACTCTCAGTGAAAGTGAATGAGAATGGGCTCAAAGAAAAGCCCCATTTTGCTCTAATCTATGTCCTCTGTTGAGCTGCACACCCAATGGCTGAGGGTCACTGGCTTTGCACATGGGCAGTAGCCACAAGAATTGGCCAATGCTGTGTTTGGCTTGTGTGCAGGGCTGTAAAATAATTTTCTCTCTAAGTTGTATCACACTGATTTAATTTACTGTGTTGTTGACTATGTACCCAGAAGGTGCAGTTGTCATACTGCCTCAAGGGCAGGGCCCTGCCATTTTATTAATCACAGTGACACTGAGATAATAAAAATAGCATGTCCAGCCATGTGGGCAGAATTATTATTCTAAGCTGAACCTTGTGAAAATCAGTAAATTCTGCTGTATGTCCAATAACTGGGCCCAGCTCAGACAGGAAGACCTCAGGGGACAAGTCCTACTCTGGTGAGATTCCTGCTACTGTCTGACAGAAACATCTTTTACCTTCTGTGGTTTCCACTGAGCACTGGAATGGTTGGACTGAGATGAAACCACCATGGAGTACCAGAATGGTTTGGGTTGGAAGGGACCTTAAAGACCATCCAGTTGTACCCCTCTGCCATGGGCAGGGACACCTTCCACTATCCCAGGCTACTCCATGCCCCAGTGTCCAACCTGGCCTTAGACACTTCCAGGGATCCAGGGGAAGCCACAGCTTCTCTGGGCACAGTGTTTCAGGGCCTCACCACCCTTGCAGGTAAGGATTTCTAATCTAAATGATCATTTCTTCTCCTTTGAAAGACTGGCTGGGACTCAAGAGCCTGACTCTTCCATGCTCCTTGTCGATACTGAAGATCACTGGAGGGGATGTGAAATGTTGGCTTCCTTCCCGCTGTGCTCGTGCACAAGCACATCCCTCAATGCAGGGATGACCTTTTGCTCCCAGTCTCCTCTAAGCAGTGGGCAATGCATCCTTCTGGTTGGCTTTTCCCTGAAGCTGCTGCAGAAGCTCCTGTCAGCAGGGTCAGGGGGGTCAGGCTCAGCCTGAGATTATGGAAATTCAAGCTCCTGCCTCGCTGCCCACAGCCAGGCCCCAGGCTGGGAGCGCCGGGTGGAGCCCGGGAGCATCTCTGTCAGGATAAACAGATTAGGCCTAGGCCACTGTCCAGTTCTCAGGAGATCAGCCTCGTTTAAAGGGTGTTAATTCCTCTGACACACAATTCCTGCAGGAGGGACTGAGATTGGAGGCAGAGCTGGCTCTAAGCTGGCCAGATCTGCAGTTCAGCACGGGGAGGAAGGATGTCCATGGGCTCAGTGGGGGCTGTGCTGGATCAGCTGTGCAGAGCAGTGTCCCTCTTAGTCCCCTGGGGCATTCACTGCTGGCAACTCTGTCCCCAGGGCTGAGAGCCCATCACACAGGACATGTCTGTGTCCAGTGGCCCTGAGATGCTCTCCAGGAGAATTCTTGTCCTGTGAATTGACAGCATCCAGGATGGACTTCAGGTGGCAGCTGAGCTTCTACCTTGAATCTGACTCTTACATTTAATTCAGTCTTTGGCTCTAATATTCACTCTAACAGGATTGACAACACAATCAGCAGGGAGGATTTTTTCTTTACAATTTGGCATCAACCTGAAGGATTTGGAGATTCTGCTGTATAAAAGTGGAAGTATTAAAAAAAGCCTTGTGATTCCTTTTCCCCCTCTGGATCTGGAATGCTAATGGAGCAAGGAGAAGCTGTAGCTGCCTTCAGCCTTCTCCAGCCTGCAACAGTGCCCACTGCTCTGGTCTAATTTCCAAAATCATTACCTTGTTAACTGGGGCATAGTGAGGGCAGACAGCTCTGACAACCTCTCTGCTGGAGCCTTTTGCTTCATTCAAAAAGAAATGTAGGCTTCTGCTTTGTTCCCTGTGTGACTAGAGTTTAAAGAGTCTGGTGGTAAGGCTAGAGGTTCAGAAATAAGAGGGTTCCTGAGCATTTAAAAATCCTCGCTCCCTTTACTTCCCCAACAGTTCCCTCTGGTGTCTAATGGGATGATCTTGAAAATATCTCATGCTCTTCTTCTACTCATTTTCACGGGAAGTGGGGAAAAGGACAAAAGAACGAACTTGCTAGAAATCCCTAATTTAAAAAAAGGCACATTGAAGGTAAAAAAGTTCTATCAAAAATATAATTCAGGATACCATGTAAATATTAGAACTTCTAAAGTAAACACGTAGTCTCTCTGAGACAAAGACTTAAGTAGTGATACCTTCTGAATACTAAAAGAAATAACCCCACATTCTGAACTCAACCCACTCTCCAAAAGAGAAATTTTGTTTCACACAAGCGGTGTTGCAGCTTTGTGTTTCACACTTCTGCATTTCCAAGACCTCTGCCCCTGAAAGTTGGGTTTGGAGGCCCAGTGCTGGCAGCTTTTCTGTGTTTTGGACCTTGGTGCCCTGAAACCACTTCTGTGCTGCCCAAATAAAAAGCGAGGGCAGCCGAAAGAAGGAAACCCTACAGAATCCTGATTGCAGCAGGTTCAGTGAGGAACTGCTGAGCAACTGTTGGCAACCTTTTCCTTCTGTCGAGTGTTCATTTCCACAGCCTGTAAGTGCTGATGCCACAGGCCTTGGCAAGAAGGAACAAGGGCCCTTGAGGAAAGATAAATTGCTTTGGGATCATCTTGTATGTGGCAGCCTAATTACAGAAATGTGCCTGGTACAGAGAGAGCTGCACACACAGCAAAGGGAGGGACAGTGTTGGTGATCCATGGGAAGCAGGCACAGCTGTCCCCAGGGTCCCACAGGGCTGCAGGGTTGTTAACACAGGACTAGGAACTATTAACATATCAGAACATAAGTCCTCATATGCCTTGCCATGTCCAAATCCTTTTCCACATCCTTCCTTGGGATGTCATTCTATCTCTTTGGCCAAGCTCCTCAAGGCACTTAGGTTTCCCAGTCTATGCATAAATTCCTTTTCTCCAAACTCTCTCTTCTTTAGGTAGGAAGTTATCAGATTAAGGAGTATCTCCTACAAGACACACAGGATTTGGCACATCGGCTCCTTGATTTTTAAGTGCTGAGCTGTTGTAATATCAGTAATTTTATTGTTGTATTTTGTAAGGCGGTGTCTCTTCTCACAGCCTTGAGTGGAGCAGGCACGTACCTGGGGCAGAGGTTTTGCCATTAACTCAGTGGCGTTATTAAAGCAAAGGCTCTGGGATAGAAAACCCTTCTGGAGAGGCTGTTGCAGCCCATCCCCGCACGGTCCCTGCGGTATCAGACCCAGACACACACAGTCACACTCCCATCTAGTGGCTGCCGCTCACACACGGGAACTCACATCCTGCCGGGCTGCCGGCGTAGGCTGGATATCAGGAAAAAATTCTGCACCCAAAGGGTTCTCAAGCCCTGGCAAAGGGAGTCACCATCCCCGGAGGGATTTAAAGGATGTGTAGGTGGGGCACTTGGGGACACATAGCCTTGGCAGTGCTGGGGCAACAGTCGGACTTGATGATCTTAAATGTCTTTTTCAACCTAAATGATTTTGTGATTCTGTGTAATGAGTAGGGAAGTTCTCTTTGAGAGAAGATCCAAACTGGTCCCCTGGTCCTGTTTATTCCAAATTCACAAGGCCTGGGAACAGCAGCCTCTTCAGCAAGGATAGTGGAAAGCTCCCAGCAGCCAATTATTCTGGGCTGAACTGGCTGGGGCTCTCCTTGGCCTTGGCTGCCACCCTCAGCCCCCCACAACTCTCCTGCTGAGGGGTCCCAGAGTTTCACCAGGGCACCAGCCTGGACCAGAAAGCCAAACTTGTGGTGGCCCGGGGTGGACAGATACTGCACAGACACATTTAGAGGTGTGGGAAGGATAAGAAGGTGCTGGAAGGTCTCTGAGTGGCAGCAGCCCCTCAATTCTGGCACTTTCTGATGCTCAAGGCAATGGGACATCCTCTTGGAAGGTTCTGGGTCTATCCTGGTGCTGTTGATACAACCTTTTGGAGGCACAGGAGGCAAGGAACAAACCCTGATGAGTCTGGCTCTTGTTAGGCTACTGTTGATAACACATTGGGTGCCTTCACTGGAATCTGTCAAAGCAGACACTGATCTGCCTTGCTGTCCTCCTCCAGCCTCCTTTGTTCCCTCTATCAGTTTGTGCATCTGGGATTCTGATCTGGAGAGTCCTCTTTGTAACCTCTGTGAGGGACATGAGAGGTGTTGATCTGCTTAGCTTCAATCTCTCTTTGAATGGGCAGCAGATAATCTCTTTAGAACAAGTAGGGCAGTGGAGGGGTGGGGCATGTGCTGAGCAAGGAAAGAAAATCTTAAAAACTTTTTTTTATGTGCTTCACTATTTCTCTGAAAATAAACCTCCACAGTGTGACTGGATTAAAGTTAATATAAAGCAACACATTAAAAGGCTGTGTACAAAGACCCTGGTCTGTCTGGAGATGAGGCTTCTCTGCACCCTGGGCAGTTTAAAAGAGGTCTTGGACCTGAGCTGGTCATTCCCTGGCCCTGGGGAGCCGCCCATTGCCTGCACAGGGCTGTGGGCACACTTTGCCATGGCAGTGGTGGTTGGTGGGCTTTTAGAGGTGTCAGCCTGAATCACACAGAATTGGCCTCACCATTATGATTAGAATCTCAGCTGGGATTTTAACCACTGTCAAAAAGAGAATTCTTCAAGGTTTTAACCTCTTTTTGTGCTGCTGTTTTGCGGCTGGGATGAGGTCTGAGCTAGGAAGAGGAAGATAGGATGTGCTATGGGACAGAGGAAGCCTGTAACTCACATTAACTGCCACTGCAGTCAGAGAGACAGCAGAGATGGGGGATGTCACCACTTCCAGGGATCCCAGCAGCAGCAGCTGTCACCACAGCAGTAACCAGTTTGGTACAGGAAAAGTACATATGGCAGGACCAAAGCATGAGGTGTTTGTCCTTGCCAGCCACGCGATCAGAAGGGGCACATCCCACTGTCACAGAGCTCCCTGCACCTGACACCATCTGTGATGCTCAGCTGCACCCCAAGGGTGAATTGCTGACCCCAAAATACTGATTGTATTCTCAGTGAAACCACTCAGGGCTGTGAACCCAAGGCCCTCTGGTGTGGAGCATCCACTCACCTTCTGCCAGGGGGTCCAGGGTGTGGATCATGAGCTGGACGATGGTGCCCCGCATCTGAGAGTTGTGCAGGGAGGCCGAGCTGCTGCCCCGCTGCAGGGCTGGCCCAGGCTGTGGGAAGGCACAAAACCACTCAGTTCCAGCTTTTTTGTCCTCTACATCAGACAAGGCCTCTCCAGGCCATGGGGCAGCAATTCAACAGCAGCAGAGGAATCAGTGTTCAGTGTTTGCTATGGGAAAGGACAGACCCTGCCAGCCGCTGCTATGACAGCCCAGGAAGAAGATTAGCCATGAGACCAGGCAAGAAGAGTCACTGTCTGACTTTCTATGTGACTGTTTTATAGCAGAGAATGAGCAGCACTCTTCTAGTTAAATCCACCTGGGAAGCCTGAGCTGTCTCTTAAATTTTATAAAAATGTCCTAAAGGACAGGACTCAGCCAGGTGTCCTCTTAAGTAATTGTGCCTGATATGATACAGGCTTTGGTCCAGGTTTCTTGACACAGGAGTTGACACTTTTATTTATGACCTGACATGGGGAGAGATTCAAAATACCATGACTTCAGATCCCTGTAAAGTTGCTTAGACCTACCTGCAGCTTCCTCACATCTGGTGGCTTCATTGTTCCATCATCTACAACTGCCCTGCTTGTCTGCAAGCAATGAAGAACAGAAATGAACAATCACCTCTGCTGCTTCAGGATCTAATGATCCTTCAGGCTGCTGCCTCTGGGGAAGTGGCACAGCTGACACAAATGTCCATGGATGCTACTGAAAGAGCTGAAGCCATGAGCCTCCTTAAACCCATTGGCTTCTGAGAAAAACAGGATTCTACCTAAAGCCTCCCAGCAAGGACACAGGCATCTGGGGGCAGACTCACAACTGATTCCTGTAGCTACAGACAGACCTAGCCTTCCTCCCCAAAATGTGTATCCTTACTCATTTTCCAGCAGAGTGAAGGTTCAAAGGCAGATTTTTTTACAGTGATTAGCATTACTTTCCATAATTTATAATATCTGTGATTAATTTTTCCCAAGGGATAGGTTCAGCAGCTCTCTGTCATGCTACTAAACATTAGTGAGAGTTCTCTGTAAACTTCAAGTGCAGGGCTGGATCCAATCTGTGATGCTTGGTGATGTCCACAGTGATGTGTGTGTGTCACTGCAGTTTCTTGCACGCATATCCCACTGGAATGTAACCCAGGAGCTCTCAGGACTCCCAGCTGTGAGCACTGGCTGAACAACAAACCAGGAGTAGGAAAGAGAAGGAGTTTCTCGATTCTGCACCGCTTCAGCTATTCTCTCTCTTTATCTGTTTCCTTCCTTTCCTTAAATGATGTGGAGTGCCAGGATGAGAAGGCAAAGCAAACTTGAGGGCCAGGGACACATCTGACTAGCAGAGCATGCAGTGCCAGGGGACAGTTTGAAATCTGCTGGCATGGAATTGGGTTTGGGCACTTCAATCTGTTGCCAAATGCTGCCCAGGAGAGCAGGCAGTAGTTGCTAAAGCTGCCAGATGCATTTCTGTGCTGCTGATCAGGTAAGGAGTGATACCACCAGCATCCCACCAACACATCTGGCTTCAGAGAGGGAAAAGAGAATTTCCTCCAACATCTCTCAGCTGCAAGAGACTGCAACAGAAGCCTTTTCTACCCTGTGTACCAGAACTGTCTAATCTTACTCCCAGACCAAGAATGTGTTCCTGCAAGTGTTCTTTCTGAAACTTCTTTTGAACAACCAAGTAAGCAAAATCCCACACATCTTTGAAAGCAGCTAAGAGATATTTGGTAATTGCACAGGCAGAACTCCCTTTTAGTGATGTTCTCCAGTTTCTTAGAATCTCTCTAGTTTGGATTTCCCCCATTTTAAAACCATAATTATTGACCAGTACCTGTATTCTGAGGTTCAAATATGTGCTTTGTGAAGGAGATACAGTTTTTCTTTGTGGTTTACACTAAAAGTTACTTCCAACTTGCCCTCTGAACTCTAAGGACACCAACCTTCTGCATATGTTCTGCTGAAGCTGCCTGCACAGCATTTAGCTTCTTTTTCAGCTCCTGCTTCACCCATTGCTCCAGGAACACGTTCTGTTTCATGGTGAACACGTATGTGGCATAGGCAGTCAGTAAAAGGAGGCTTTCCCACCAATCAATGACACTGTCTAGGAAAAACAGGATGAGCATCAGTAAGTCTACAATGTAGAATGTGATGTCTCTAAATAAGGGCCACCATGTCAGGTGGAGTATCTGCCTCGAGAAGAGGGCACAGGTGCCAATGACAAAGAGGATATTAAACACTGCAGAGCCCACAATGGTACCGATGCCGACATTGCTGTGTGAGATGAAGACACCTATGAGGGACGTGAAGAGTTCTGGTGCTGATCCACCTGCTGCCATGAAGGTGGCTCCAGCCACATCTTCAGAGATCTGCAACTTCTCAGTGATCACTCCCAAAGCAGGGACAAAATACTCATCACACACTATGGCCAGGGCCACAAATACATACATCATGCCAAAGATGTGAAGTACAACCCACCCTTGCCTGCGTTCTTCCACACTGAACAGGTCCTGGGGATATTCTCCTTTGGACTCATAGGGTGGTTTTTCATCTGGGGAGCTTTCACTAGCATTTTCTCGCTGTGGTGTTGTACCCACTGACGTGGTGATGGGCACAGCTGGCTCAGGATCCACATAGATGCAGTGCCTTATTTTGGGTGCTGTGGCATTGCCTCTTACAGCAGTCTTGTTGCTGGGGAGGTCCCTGGAGGTCACTTTGGCAGGGTCTGTGGGTTGGGGGGCTCTGTGTGATGCTGGAAGGGCAGAGGGGCTGAACTGGAGCTGGCAGAAAGAGAGGACCAACACTATGGCAAGCAAGAAAAGGATTCTGTTCCTCCGTAGGCGCCTCCTCCGTGGTAAATGCATTTCCTAAAGGTTCAAAACTCAGAGCCGTGTCCAGGAGCCACTGAAGACTTCACTTGGTCAGCAGTTTGCTGATCTGGAGCATCAGGATTGGAACTGCACAGCACAATTTCTAGCTGATCTGGAGCATCAGGATTGGAACTGCACAGCACAAAATGGGGAATCCTGCAAAAGAAAATCTGGTGTGAAAAACAAAAAGTACTGCAAACTTTACACCATTTGGGCAGCAACACGTCACTGACTGCTTGTCTATTTTTCAATAAAAAGAAATGGACTTAAATGAGTAAAGAGAGATCTAGATCCAGGTTTCAGCCTATTTTTTTAATATGACTGTAGGCTATGCTGATTAATAATCAAAGGTTTGGCTTAAGAGAGTGGAGTTGGCTGAGGCAGTCCAATCCAAGCTGAATCCTGGTTCAACCAAATTCCCATATGCAGGAGCTGTTAAGGACTGCATTGACCAGAGTCCAGTTGTTATTCTGTAACATTATCAATTGGGTCAGTGTTGTGCAGGAGGAGTGGATACAACTTCTGTCAAGGAACCAACTTTAAATTGCTAAAAATGCTCTGAAAACGAGACCAAGCTGTTCAAACCTCCCTCCTAAACCAGCTATTCACCAAAATAACCTCAGGAGGATGGAAACTGGTTTAGATGTTGCTGCTCCATGGCTTTCCAACCTTTCACTCCCCAGGAAACCATCCAAGGAAGGGTGAGGATTTTCCTTCAGTTTCAGCAGAGGGTGAGGAGAATGTGGTTCTAGTAAAAACTGGGGGTGCTGAGCAGCCATTTGTTTCTATGACTACATCTTTTCAGGGCTTTCTGTAGAAATCAGAACTGGCAAAGTGGAATTGTAATCATACCTTTTATTAGGGGGTAATTAGCATATCTTGCATAATTATGTGAACAGCATTTAGAAAGGGAGAGACATTGTAAATGCCAGAGTGACAGTGCCTGCAGCTGTGACAGCACAGGGACAGGGATTTGGGGCTGGACAGAATTCACTCTTCAGCACTGCTTGAATGTTTTACCTTAGAATGACACTCTTCATGGATTATTTTTTTCCCCAGAGTGGGCATGTTACATTATTCTTTAGCTGTGAATCATAGTTTTCTAAACCATTCTCAGATAAGCTCTTCATGCAAGTTATCACACATTTACCCTCTTGCATAACACCCAGGGAAGTTATCAGCCTAAATTTCTTGCAAAACAGGCAATGTTAATTTAAATAGTTGGGAGGATCACTAAGGCAACAGTAAGAGAGGGTCATGGGAGTACCTAAATAAATAGATGACACAAGCTTTGCTTTTCATACATAAAAAAACCCCAAAAAAACATACATGTGGCAGAACAGCACAAGTGACGAATTGCACATTAAGAGAAAATAACTTTCCCTAACAAAGACAGGAGAGTTAAAAGGATGGCACAGAGAGAACACAGTTATGCACACACTCCTATTTAAACACTGATTTTACTTCTCTCCAAAATGAGCTGCTTAAAAGATGCTTTGTGAGCAGAAAGAAATCCAAAGCTAGGATCAGTTCTAAGAGCTCTGCAACCTTTTACAATTCCTGACCAGAAAAATGCAGAAGAATTGTTTCTCTAGTCTTCTAAGTTTAGGTCAATTCCTGATAAACTCCTTTTCTGACCTCCTGTCTCAGTCACACGAAATCCAAGCAATCACACCAACCTCCCCAGCCTACCTTCCAAAGGTCTGTCCAGGAGGAAGGGGAGTTCCAGGGGCTGGATGTAGTGCTGGAAGCTTCTTTGGTACTTAACAGCCAGATGGGAGATGCTGTTGCAGAGGGAGGCAGGTGAAAATGATCCCATTTTCAGGATGTCTCCTCTGCTGGCAGAGTCCTAGAACAAGAGCAGGTCAGGTGTGAAGGACATGTTAGTGGAGGAATTCCCAATCCAGTTTAATACCCACAGCCCCTAAGCAGATTAAATAGTATTGTATAGATTTGGGTCTATCTCTGAAGCCAATACCTTTGTCTGCTACCACAGGTTATTCTCAGTATGAGGACAGGTGATTATCCCCTCCACAAACTCCTGCATTGAAGCACCAGCCATGGAATGGATCACCCTCATGGCCCTGGCAGTGGGTAAATCACATTTACAAACACCTTTAAACAAGGCACATGGAGCTGCACTTTGAGGCATCTCCTATGGCTGACAGTCCAGATGCCAGACAAGCAGCTCTGCTGGTCTTTGCCACAGTATGTGACCACTTTGCAATGCCAGAGAGAGGTTTAAAACCCATTGGCTCCTGGAAAAATCCCTCAGGGCCTGTGCTAGGAGCACTGAAGCAGAGGGAGGGAGCAGGGACCTGGGGATGGTGCCCATGACTCTTCTGTGGCACTGATATAGTGCAGCTCCACAGGGGGAGAAATAAAAACATCCCTGGCCAAGGATTTAACAGCCACAGCAATCTAACAGTCAGATTTATTGCAGGGGAATTAGAAATGTATGATTTGATTTTGGGCCCCTCATGGTGAGAAGGACATCGAGGTGCTGGAGCATGTCCAGGGAAAGGAATGGAGCTGGGAAAGGTCTGGAGTCCCAGGAGCAGCTGAGGGAGCTGAGGGAGCTCAGCCTGGAGCAGAGGAGGCTCAGGGGGGACCTTGTGGCTCTGCACAGCTCCTGACAGGAGGGGACAGCCGGGGGGGTCAGGCTCTGCTCCAGGGAAGGGACAGGAGGAGAGGAAATGGCCTCAGGCTCGGCCAGGGGAGATTTAGGTTGGTTACTGGGAAAATGTCTCTGCTGAAAGGCTTGTTCAGCACTGGAGCAGGCTGCCCTGGGCAGTGGTGGAGTCCCCATCCCTGGAGGGATTTAGAGCTGGATGTGGCACCTGGGGATGTGGCTTATGGAGGCCTTGGCAGCACTGGGGCAATAGTGGGACTTGATGATCTTAGAGAGCTTTTCCAGCTAAACTATTCTGTGACTCTCAGATGATTTTAAAGCAAACTGTTGTCTGAACACACAATTTCAGCAGTGCATCCCAGTTTTGCACTGGAGTTTATTGCCTCCCGCCCCCTCTGCTCCCACACGTACAGAAGCGGAAGAAAGAGGCGCACTGCCCAGCCGGGATGCTTATCCATAAACCCTTCTCCACACATAGCGGCCATTTGTGGTGCTATTTTACGTGAGCACCACCAGCACGGCCATCCCAAATTCCCGCTTCCCGCGCCGTGTCAGCCCTCACGGGCTGCGTGAGGCGCGGCCCTTCCCGCCCGGGCCGCGCTTTCCGGGCGGACGCTTTCCGTGCCGGACGCATGGCGGCGCGGCGGGCCGGGGTGTGCAGCAGCGTTTCCCTTCCGCCGCCCCGCTCCGTGCCCGCCGCCGCCGCCGCTCGGCCCGGGCCGGCCCGGGAGCGCTCCGGGGACAGCCCCGCTGAGGGCGAAGCCTTCTAGGGAGGGCTGGATCCCTGCCCGACCGCCCTCGGAGCGGCAGGGCTGCGCCCTTTCCCCAGCGAGGCTCAGCTCCTGCCGTCTCCAGGCCCGGCTGGAAATGCCGTGTGGGGTTCAGCGTGTGTTCACCTCATCTGTGCTCAGCCCCTCGTTTTGAGGGGGAAAAGGGTAATTGTGGCTTCTCCCCGGGGTCAGCGTGAGGGGGCGAGGCGCGTGGCTCCCCAAGGGCAGCTTTGGCGATGATTTGTGCCTTCCCTCCCGCTGCAGGCAGGTGATCCCGGCTGAGCCCGTCCGTGAGGGCGGCGGAGGAGCAGCTCGCCATGCCCACGGTGGTGGTGATGGACGTGTCGCTGTCCATGACGCGGCCGGTGTCGGTGGAGGGCTCCGAGGAGTACCAGCGCAAGCACCTGGCTGCCCACGGGCTCACCATGCTCTTCGAGCACATGGCCACCAACTACAAGCTGGAGTTCACGGCCTTGGTGGTGTTTTCATCCCTCTGGGAGCTCATGGTGCCTTTCACAAGAGACTACAACACGCTCCAGGTAGGGGGTGTGTGAGCACTAAAGCAGTAAACCGTCGACATTTTAAAAAAATCAGCCACTTGTGCCACCAAAGCAGGGTGAAATTCTGTGATTTGGTATCATCCTGTGCACAACATCTTGAATTGAGTGGGTTTGTCCTCATTTTAAGGGCAGGTGAAATCGGTGTGTTTGAAACAGTGAACTTTGCCGGTTGCACTTTTGCAGGTGAGCACTGGGGTGTGGTTGATTGACTTTAAAATGGGATGGAGTTAAAAATGGGATGGAGGGAAGGGCTGTCTGATGAAGCTCCCCCCAGATGGCTCTGTGATGTCCCTGTTTTTATGTGTAGTCGTTGGTTTGCTCTTGATAAACAATGCAGCTGACAGGACCATTTAGAAAGGCTTTGAGTGGAGTGATTTGGTAGAGAGAAGCTGCTGCTGAGAGTGTGTAGAAGTCAAAACAGTGCAAGAGTGAGAATAAGTGATTTTAGGCCTCACAGATGTGGAAGGTTGAGAGAAGGAAATGGAAAGGAGAAAATCCAAGAGGGAAATTTCACATGAGTGCAGTAAGTCACTGGAGCCTCTGGATCCAGTAAAAATTGTACATTTATATCTGACCCTCACAGGCAGGAGGAAATGACACATTGCTGTCACAGGGCACCATGGTTTGGGTTTGTCCAATGGGCAAAGAGATTTTAAAAGCTGTTCTCTGTTATGCTTGCAGTTTAGCAGGTGGGTGCCAGTGCATCCTCTCTGATTAATTTTCACTTCCCTAAGAGTTCATCTGAGGAATTTTGCAAGCCAGGAGCCCAACCAGGCTCCTTTAGCAAGTTCATCTCACAGCTGCACCCTGGTGATGCTGTGTTAAGTGTGAGGTTTTACTTCTAGGAGAAAAGCTGGTTTATGGATGCAGATGTGAGTTTTGGGTTTGTTACTCTCTGCCAAAGAGTTTTTGTGAGACAAACTCCTTGTGGTCTCTGCTGTGACACCTGTGAGGATTTTCTCAGCAGAGTATTTCCCATTAGATGTTGCCTCGGGTTTTCACTTTTTTAAGACATGCACAGGTGTTTTTTCACTCTTAAAGAGCTGTGTTGATAATATTACAGTTCCTTCAAAGCCAGGAGTGACTGCTGGCTGTCTCCTGGCTGGGATGTTCCCCCAGCAGTGACTGTGGTGTTTGTCTTTGCAGGAAGCCCTGAGTAACATGGATGATTATGACAAAACCTGTTTGGAGTCAGCGCTGCTGGGGGTTTGCAACATTGTCCAGCAGGAATGGGGGGCAGCAATTCCTTGCCAGGTATGGCTGATTGCACTGGTTTAAGTTCACTGCAGGTTTAGTTATCCCTGGCAGGGAGATTGGAACTTGGTGATGTTGAAGACCCCTTCCAACCCAAACCATCCTGTGATTCTGTGATTGATTCTGTTCCTGTGAGTTGCACACAGAAATGTAAATGTCATTTGAAAGTTTGGAATGCTCTCAGGCATGCTTTGTGCAAAACCACGAAGAATTAGTATTTTGGCTAAACCTGCAATATGAACAGAAGGTGATCTTTATAAAATATTCAGCAGCAAAAAAAAACCAAAAAAAAAGAGATTGTTTCCTGCCCGGTGTGTTCTTGTAGTGCAGTGGATTGTCAGATGTGGCTCAGGGGCACTGTTGTGCAGGCCTGGTGTTGGATCTGGACGCAGTCTGCTGTCCCAGGAGCCTCAGTCCATTTGGAAGGGGTGTGGTCCCACGTCAGGAGCCTCTCCCCTCCAGTCCTTGCTGGTTTCCAGGGCTTGTAACAATTCCAGCTCTCCACCAACAGCGTGGGGCTGCTGCTGAGTGTGTTTTGATCTGACTTCTCTCCCAAATGAGTCATTTGCCATGCAGCTGCTCACATACCCCATTCAGCTCTCCAAGCTCTCATCCTTCCAAATCTGCTGCCTCTTATGGCAGAGTTTGCTTTTAACCCTCTGTTTTCTGAGGGTCTTGATTTAAGTTCAGCAATTTTGCAGCTCAGTGAGCTGGGAACATGCCTGAAGCAATATTCCTTAAGGAGAAAAAGGATAGAGGTTTGTTGGTTAGGCAGTGCTTCATCATCCAACATGGACAAAAGGCACCTTGGGACAGCAAAAAACGTTCAAAGCACACAGCAGGAAAGCTGTGAAAACCAACTAGAGATTAGACCTCAACTATTTTGTCTCTCATTTGTGTCATAGCTCATTTTACTGGCACTTCAGGTGCTGGGATGGTGGAGGGCACTGAGGAATGTACTGTGCAGCCTTGGAGTAGTGGAGAACATCACTGGTGAGCACCAGTTCTGAGGAGAGAGACTGAGGATGAAGGGAGAATACAAATCTGGATGTAGCAGAGTTTCAATTGGATTTGATTTTCCTTACCTAGCAGCCAGAAATGATGCCTGCTGTTGCCATGCAGCATTGAAGGAGCAGTTCTTTTACTCCTCTGGAAGTGACTGGGTCACAGCTGAGTGTAAATAATCCCATTATTCAGTGTAATTAGTGCAGGTTTCCACAGGGATTGACTCTGGATGTACAATTGAATGGAAAAGTGTGTGGTTTTGATACAGTAGTTCTGCTGCAAAATGTGAGCATAATGCAGCTGTATTTGCAAAGAATTAAGATCACTAATACGACCCTTTTTGAGGTTTCTGTGGCTTGTAGTGGAAGTTGAGTTGCTCTCCAGATTCTGCAGAAGAAATGGGCTTTATCATCCATCTGAAAATAAACCTGGAATCCTTGAGTCCAGCAGCAAGAGGCTGGGTTTTGGCTGTGTAGTCACTGTCCTTCTAGTGTACACTTAAAAATGAAATGTATGAGCTTCAAATTTTGGTGCAATTACCTAATGCCAAGATAACGTTTATTTACCATTCACACCGTGCAAACCACGAGGATTCAATCTGCAGTTTCTCCTTGATGTGGGGTTCTTTCTGGAAATTTTGCCAGCAGTTCTTTGCCCAGCTCGGTGGAGGAAACCCGGTGGGAGCAGGTGCTGCAGGAAGGCTCCTGCAGTGTGTGGTGAGGTGCTCGCTGCAGCAGGGAGTGTCTCACGTGTCCCTGCAGGTTGTCCTGGTCACCGACGGCTGCCTGGGCATCGGCCGGGGCTCCCTGCGCCACTCCCTGGCCACCCACAGCCAGCGCAGCGACAGCAACAGGTTCCCGCTGCCCTTCCCGTTCCCGTCCAAGCTCTACGTCATGTGCATGGCCAACCTGGAAGAGGTGATGTCTTATTCTTTGTTGCACCGGGTAGTTGTTGGTCTTCTCTGAACTGACAGCCAGGACAGCACAAAACATTGCGTTGATGTTCTTGTGCTTAAGGTTCAGTTGGCATTCTGGTGCTTTGTTATTGAGTGAAAGAGAATTTAAGGTTTGTTATTGCACTGTTATTATCCACTGCTGCTGCATTATTACCATATCTTTATAAATCATGTCAGTTTGTCCCTGGGGAATATTATGGAATTTTAATGTCTCTGTTTATATTACTACTGCATTAATTACCTTGAAGGCTTTTGGGGCTCTTCTTAATCTACATTTAAGTTCTTGAATAAATGACTTGTGTTGCAAAGATGCTTAAGACACACTAGCTGTATGTAGAAATGTGAGAGGGGAAAACTGAAGTCTCCAAGCCAGTGTTCAAAACACCTTCCCTTAGTTTTGAAGGAAAGATGTCAATTTTCTTCCTTCTTTCTCCTTCTTTTGCCAATTTCAATCCCAGCTTTAAAAATCTTCACAGGAGTTAGAATTCTGCTGCATAAACATTTGTTTAAAAAGAAGCCTATTTGAATAATATTCCTTAGATTAAGTTTTATTAATAGCATTGCTTTTGATTTGACACCTGTATTCTTGTGTCCTTCACAGAAGGGTTTTCTGCTTAGGCATCAATTGGCTATCTCAGCTTCACAGTCTCTGTCAAGGATGATGCTTTTGATTAAGCTGGTGGATTGAAGCACTGTTAACATCACAAAATAACTGGGAAAATATTTAAAATAAATATTTAAAATGAATAATCTATTTCTGATAAGTAATACGAGAACATTGCCTGGGAGACAAAGAATGTTGGTTTATTTGGAAAGGAGAGGGAGAACAAAAAATCATGGGAGCATCCAATCAGATGCTTTTTGCTGTGTTGTGTATATTTTCTTTAAAAATACTGGTTAGTACAAAAGAGAATAAAAAGAACACTCAACAAAAATATTTCCTTTTCTTTTTCTGCAGCTTCAAAGCACAGATTCCTTAGACTGCCTGGAACGGCTCATTGATTTAAACAATGGGGAAGGGCAGATTTTCACCATTGATGGCCCCCTGTGCCTGAAGAATGTGCAGTCCATGTTTGGGTGAGCACACTTGTAGATAACAGACCTTTGGGAAGGTCCCCAGTTGGTATCTCAAAAGGAAAACAAATACAATAAGAAATCTGGTGATATGAGATGTTCTAATTAAAGTATTTTTTAAAATTTTATGATCTTGTTAACTGTAATTTCATCTCAGCCTTCACTGGTTATGGTCAATATTTATTTAGTCATTGTAAGCAAACCGTAGCATCTCTTTATGCTTGGCAGATAGAAGACAGTAATTTCCATAATTATTGTTCATTTTCCATGAGTGGGATAATGCTGCTTTGTTTCATAATTTAGCAACACTAGAACTATTGAATTGACTGTAGTTAAAAAAGGTTTGGGAGCTAAATTAGTGTGCTTTAGACAAACTATTTTCATTTAATATGTGTTATGTTTTCCTTAATAACTGTGTTCTAGAAAGCTAATAGACCTGGCTTATACACCATTCCATGCTGTCCTCAAGTGTGGCCACTTAACATCTGATGTGCAAGTATTTCCCAGACCAGAGCCTTTCATTATAGATGAGGAAATAGACCCCATTCCTAAAGCAATTAATACAGGTAACAAATCTTTGATTGCTTTTTTACTAAAATCCATTTGATTTCTGCCCTTTCGCTACCACCTCTCATCCTGTGGACTTATTGCTTCATCCACTTTGTCTCTGCAGGGATCAGTCTCTGATTGTGTAATTTTTTGGTGTATGTGTGACACCAGGGGACAAAAATATCATCCTACTTCATCCATGTGTACCTGGCTAAAGGGCTGGAGTAGGGTAGAGGCACTTTCAGAGCTCAGGGTGACAATTTCTAGGGGTAGAGACTGGGAGACAGCCACAGGCTGCTTTCCATGAACACCCTCACAAGCTTCAGGGAGGAGAAATTATTTTTAAAAACAACTGTGCAAAGAAAAACCATCCCAGCCCTCCCGTTAGTGGACACAGCTCCCATGAGCAGCAGGTATTTGCCTTTTCTCTTTTGGAATTTATAAGACAGCAATGGATTGTGTACAGTGTAAATAGCAAGGTGCTCAGTTCTGTAGCTGTCCAGCAGCACAGCTCATGGGCAGCAGTCTGTGTGTGCTGAAAGTCATCTTCAAAAGTTGTGTGTTTTATGTGTTTCTAACTTATTAACACCTTTGCACTCCAGTTCAGTTTGGGTTCTCTTGTGCTGCCTTTAGTCATTGCTTTAGAAAACCTGGTGGTGGTGATGTTAAATAGCCTCTAAATACATTTCAGTTATTTCCAAATATGACTTAAACTTATGTCTTAAATCTGATTTAAATCTGTTGTCTCCCTGCAGATCTAGAAATTGTTGGGTTTGTAGATATTGCAGACATTTCCAGCCCTCCTGTCTTGTCCAGACACTTGGTCCTGCCCATTGCACTTAACAGAGGTGAGCAAATTGGGTTTATTTCAGCAAAAACTACTTTAAGCTTCCCTTGGAATGAGGTTTAGACTGGAAGCACAGGTTTTTTTTGCTTTATCAAAATACCAGATGTCATATTTGTGTGATTGCATTAAAATTAAAACCTTGACCACAAGCTCTCTTATTTTGCATACTGTGTTCTTTGTGAAGTTCATAGAGGGACCAGGGTCCTTACAACATCATTATTAATAGAACATGCTAAATGTACAGTTCAGAACAATAATGAGCCATGAAATATGTGGTGCAAGATGAATATTTAATGCCCTTGAGTACAATGCAGTGGAACATTTATGTATCATTATTGTGCCACTTTTCCCAAGCAGTTCATTCTGCAGCTGTTTGTTCTACAAAAGTATTAATTAACTCTTGCAGGCAGACAGTAAGGGGTGGTGTCATGGAAACAGAACTCTTGTGTTTGAATTTATTCTCATGTTTTCTCTTTGTTTGCTTTGATTCTTCCCCAGAGGGGGATGAGGTGGGACCTGGGATCACAGATGACACTGAAGATGAGAATTCAGCTAATCAGATTGCTGGAAAAATCCCCAACTTCTGTGTTTTATTACATGGCAGCCTGAAAGTGGAAGGCATGGTGGCTCTCGTCCAGTTGGGGTATGGAGCTGGATGTCTGCCTGAAAAATCTCTTACTTTGCTCATTTAGGCTTTATTTATAAATTATGCTTATTTATATCTGTATTCTGTGCAGAACTCTGCACTGCTAGACTAAGCTGTGGATTTTTAATTGCAGATTTGTTTCTGTCAGTACAAATTGCAAACATTGAGCCTCCACACAGTGAGAGGGAGGCACATTCTATGCAGAGGGGTGGAAGATTTTCAGCCTTTCAGGGTTTGCTCTTTTCCACAGGCCAGAGTGGTATGGAATGCTTTATTCACAAGCTGATAGCAAGAAGAAATCAAACCTCATGATGTCACTCTTTGAACCTGGTCCTGAGCCCCTCCCATGGCTGGGGAAGATGGCACAGCTTGGCCCCATTTCAGGTACTGGTCACACTCCTCTGAGTAACTCTTAACCATTCAGTGCTGTGTGAATGATTTTGACAATTCTTAGTTGCTAAGTCTATAATTTATTTTTTCTCCCAGATGCAAAAGAAAATCCTTATGGAGAGGATGACAATAAGAGCCCTTTCCCTTTGCAGCCCAAGAACAAGCGCAGCTATGCTCAGAATGTCACTGTCTGGATCAAACCCAGTGGGCTCCAGGTAATGATCCAGGTTGTGCTGCTTTACCTGGAGCAGCAGGAGCCATCTCAGCAGGAACTGCAGTCTGTGCATGTCTTGCCCATTTAGTGTAATTGCTTTATTGCTTTTCTTTCATTTTTATAAACACTGCCTCTTTACAATGTCATGATTAAAATGCAATCAGAAAGCATAGCTTGTTTAATGAGAGCTGTGTCTCCAGTGGAGCATCTGGCTTGGTTTATTTGATTTAGTATAATTACCAGTTATGTTTCAGCCTTTGTGAGCTGCAGTTTTGTCAGTGGTCAGGATAATTTATCCATAAAGAGTTGGGGGTTGTTCTGCAGCTTCCCCCAGAAGCTGCCAAGATTTTGGGAATTTTTTTTCTCTTTTCTGCAGACAGATGTACAGAAGATCTTGAGAAATGCAAGGAAACTCCCTGAAAAAACACAAACCTTCTATAAAGTGAGTAACATTCCAGGCTGGCCAGGTTTGATCCATAGTGATGGTGGTGCATTGACAGAGGAACCACAGTGTGTTCTCTTCAGGCTTGCAGTGCTCTGCAAAAACCTAGACTGGTAAGGTGAGACAAGGGGGTCTCATTTCAATGGTCTGGCACTGCATTTTCTGGCATAGATGTGTCATGTCTACAAGTGCCCCTCATGGCCTCTGCTACTTCCATGGTGAACTTCTATGCTGTTGTCCAGGCAGAACTTAACAGGGAGGAATAGGAACACAGATGTCATTCTGAGTCTTGAAAATGTCTCCTCCATTTTATCTACAACTGAAGCAGAGACAGACAAAGTTCCAAGCACATTTGGCCACACCATAATGATCCCTAACCAGACTGTAGCTGGAGGTAATTATTCCTCTTGCAAGCTCAGTGCTGAAGCAGTTTGGTATTGCAGCCTCCGGAGACCTGAAGAATGAATACCCTAGCTAAGTGCACATAAGCACTGTTCAGTTTATAGGGAAGAAAAATCAATGTATCTACATTTTACTGGACACTGTGGTCAAAGGCAGCAGTCAGTCAGTGAAGCCTAAGCTGGAGCCCTGCTGGGCCACAGACAAAGCAGGCAGGTACAACAGCTGAATGCACAAAAGGAAGAAGTGGAGGTTTATTAGAAAGGATCAAGGGAAGATCACTGTTCTCATCTTCAGCCCTGACTTTCTATCCATGAGCAGCTGGGCAGTTTCCAGCAGCTGCACTGTGAGTAACATCACCTTTAAAAACAGATACAAGAAACCCACGTTTGATGTGGAGGCTTGGAGTGGCTTTAAAAGGGGTTTTGTGTCTTTGCAGGAGCTGAATCGTTTGCGAAAGGCAGCTCTGGCCTTTGGCTTCCTGGAGCTGCTGAAGGGCGTGGCAGACATGCTGGAGAGGGAGTGCACGCTGCTCCCCGACACCGCCCACCCCGACGCCGCCTTCCAGCTCACACACGCGGCCCAGCAGCTGAAAGTGGCAAGTACTGGAGCCTCGGAATATGCTGCCTATGATCACAACATTGCTCCTCTGCAGACAGACTTTTCCAGTAGCAGCACTGAGAGAATGTGAAGTCTCCATTTTGGGAGCTTCTCTAGAGTAAGGCTCAAGCGGTTCAGATTTTCTTCTGGCCTGTTCAGTCACTGTTTGAAGAACTTCTTATCCAAAAGGGGAAGTTTTGCCTCAGTGCTCTCTAAACAAACGTAGCTTGTTTGTGGTGGCTTTTAGTCAGACCTGGGAACTGTGGAAAGTGTCCCAAACCCAGTGATGGTGTTGGATGATGGGTGGAAGTTATTTAGTACATATAAGGAGAGGAAAAAAATGCCATTGCAGCTCTTGGATTTTGGTCTCCCCAAAATGCAGTTACTACACAACTGAACTCACTAGTGAAAGTATCCTAAAAGGCAGCTACTACACTTTAAACATCAACTTGATTAGTCCAAAGAAAGGTATGAGGAGCACCCTGCAAGATCAGATACAGAACTAATTTTGGGGTGTTGGCCCTGATTTTATGCCCAACTTGACAGTTTGTACTAAGCATTATCACTTGCATTGCAGTACTTGTGCTTCTGAAAGTAACTTGATCTTGGGACACATGGTTTTTTATTTGCATAATACAAATAAAGAGCAATTCTTCATGAAAATTTAAGTTGGATTTGTTCCGTTTTCATAGCAACCAGGCTGTGTGGCCCAAAACACTGACCTGGCGAAGGCTCAGGTCCCAGCTGTTTATCTCAATTAAATATCAAATTATACAACTTCTCAGGAATTTGTATAATTTGAAAGAACAAACAACTGAACTAAAAATTTGGTTGTAAATCTTTATTAATAGAAACACATTCTTTCTGAAGGACTAAAATTCAGTAGTGTAAGATCCATGACAGCTTGCACTAGGTACCACAATTTCACCGATGAATACATACGGATTTCATAACAGAGGTTTAAATGCCCAGAGAAGAAATTAAAGTATGAAAGTGATCCTTGCTGTTCTGTTACTCAGCTAATTCAACCCTTTCACATACTTCAAACACAGGTACAGTGTGTGCTAAGTGAAATATTGTGTAAATAGTGCTCAACTCTCCTGAGTAAAGTAGGCTGTGCTTCTCCCAAAGAGAAGCTGTATCGCGCCTCTTGTTGACAGAACACAATTTGTGAAATGCAGCGTGGAGCTTGTACTGCTTCTATGTTAGTCTCCTCATAACACTATTTCATTTACAGTAACAAGCACTGGGTCCATATCACAAACCTTCTGCTGTTTGTTACTTTTAATATATATAAAATAATCTTCTGGAGGGTTCATATTGTTTTACAATAGAAAAAGATAAACAGTAACATGGCACTAAGCTAATCTCAGCTTGTGTCTGTTCTGGATTGCTGGCATTGCTCTGCAGTGCCCTGGGGCAGTGGCAGCTGGGAAACAACCTGTTCATAACCACAGTTCAGTTTCAAGTAAACTTGCTGTACATTTCTAAGCTGGGTTAAGGAGGCCAGAGGAATCTGGGATCAGCTACAGGAGGCTCAGTGTGAAGAAGGACATGCTGAAATAAAGTCATCTGAGCCAGAGGTTTCCAGGTGAGACAGAAGATGACCTGAAATGTGGGGGGAGCTTCTCTTTGGTGGTGGGGGTGGTTAAAGCAATCAAAGAGAAAAGAGTCCTTCAAACCCTGTGTGGGACTTCCCTTACTAAGATTTGATATGTGCTATCTAAATAATACAGTTTATTTGACCCCCCTGTTCCATCCCCCCAGGAGCCAGTCAAGCATACACACCAAGTTCTCTGCTGCACCCCTAAATGCAGGTAGAAAAGTGACTTTGCTGCCTTGCTGAAGGCTGTAAATATGGGAGCCACAGCCCTGCCAGGATGGATCAGAGGGGCCCCATCTCCCATGAGAATTCCACATTCTCCCTTTGCATGGGTTGGATGGAGTTCTGTTGGGGTTCACGTGCCAGGGGAAAGCTGGTACCTATGTTCCCTTGTTTTGTTACGTTTCAATGCTTGCTCTACCAACCAGGAAAGCATTTCTGCCCTCAGTGGCAGCTTCCTTTCCTAATGACTGGACAGGATGTGTTGCTACAGGAATACACATTGCTATGGTCCACACAGAGCTCCTATTCTGTTAAGGCTCAACTAGAAACAGACTAAGTTGGTAGCGTTTAAATCAGCATTAGCTACTTCCAGTTTTAATTCTGCACCATCAATAATGCTGCAGAAGAAAAGGGGGGGTATATACTGAGCAGGTTTATCCCAGTGGTTGATAAACACCCAAACACTGCACAGAGCCTCAGACTGTGCCTCCTCCTGCCATCAAGATGCCTCCCAGGAACAGCACAGGCCAGCAAAGAGCATATCCCACATCAGAAGCCCTATCTGCATGCAATATTGAAAGAGCAAATCTCCAATTAAAAGATAAACACTATTTCTAGTTAGTGCTGCTCCACTGATTATAAGCATATCATATGCAGATAATAGGATTTCTTTCTAATATGCTGGTTGACAGGATACAAGTTTAAATGTTCAATGGTAAATGCCATGCATAGATGATGGAAAGGGAACAAAATCCAGTATAAGGGAATGTTACCTGAATTCACTATGAAATCATGAAATCTAGCCTGGTCATTTCATTTTACAAAATCCTTGCATTACAGTGGGTAAAACTGTAAGAATTAGAGGCTTATCTTGTCCCCAGGTGAGATAAGAAAGCATTGCAGTCCTGCTTCACTTCATCTTTCTCTTCTTTGGTCCAAGGTGCTGTTTCCTTTGCTTGTAGAGGTGACGGAAGTTTACAAATACCCCTGGAAGAGAATGAAGTGTTTAGGTAGGACATCACTGCGTCTTTTTATGCTGAATGGCTCTACCAAATCTAAAGAAAAAATAACAGAACCCAACTAACCCAACCACCACACAACAAAATAAATTATTTAGGGGTGTGTGTAGCAGTGAAAGCTAATGCAAGTGTTTTCTTGCTGGCTGAGGCAGGAGTTGCTGCACAGGCTGTTTGGTAAAGAGCTGCTTAGAAGGTTTGTTTGTCACCTTTAAGAAGTTGTGACACCAGCTGTGCAGAGCTAAGGAGGATGAACCAGATGTTCCAGAGTGAAACTCAACTGAAGGGTGGCTTTAAGCAATGTCTCTGAGCAGGAGAAATCTAGTGAAAGTTCAGTTTGAAATTCTCGATTAGATCGTGGTGAGATGTGGATACCCAGCGTGGGTGTGGGTATAAGGAAGTTAAATTGTGTTTACAAATGTAACACCAGAAACTAACTATGTCTCAAGCAGGTTTTCTTCTTTCAACATACTATTTAAAGAGTTCTATATTGTTTCCTGGAAAAACATGATTTAATGTTGCATTTGTATTGCAACATTTAACTGAATTATTTTAATTTGAAATTATGTTTAGATTGCCACTACATCATTCTAAAGCTCAAATACCCCCTAAAAGGTGAAACTAAGTGTACTATGGTTATAAATACATGTAAAAATTATTCCTTTAACCCAAGTTTACGCTGCTAATTTGTTACCAAGATCACCTTTTTGGAGGGCTAATCAGAGCTCACTGGAGGTGTGTTCCCCTCCATCACTGACAAATTTACATGAACAATCCACAAGGATAATGTTTCACCTCAAGCAATTTTGTGTTGCCATGGTCCCCAAGGTGCAGGAATTTAGTTTTCTTTGAAAAATCAAGTTATTCAGGGGAAATTGGCCTTTTTATTTCAGTATTGAGAAATAGAATCAAATACTTACCTAAAAACAAGGCTATAAGATATATTTGAAGCACAAATGGAAACTGGATTGTGACATTCAGTGGATTTGGCAATCCCAGGCTAAATTTCCCTGTTTCACTGAAGATTGGAATGGATTGAACAATACAGACAGCTGAAAGCAGAAGGTCACCATCATTACCAAGTACAGATAAAATATATAATTACCCAGCCCACACCAACTATTTCAGCATAGTCCCTTCTAATTTGCCAGCGCTGATTAATGACAGCAATTTTGAAGGTGTTGAACATGCAGTAGGGTGGGAAGCACCTGGCTGAGGGGGTGCAGCAGGGAACCTTCCTGGTGAGACTCTGTTCTCACGCACAGCTGCAGCCCCAGGGCCTGTGCCAGCAGGATTTGCCATCCAGAAATACCCCCAGCAATGAAACAGGCACACTCCTCCCCCTGCTCGGTGTTGGGCAATGCCCAAAGCTCCTCCTGGCTCACAGACACGGGTTTGCAACGCAGGAATAAGCCCCTGCCTGTCCTCTGCAGTCATTTACAAGATAATATCAAGACCTGGGAGCTGGTGTGAACCCAGGCCAGGCTGAGCAAGTCAGGCCCAGCAGACAAAGCTTTGGTTCAGCAGAGGGAAGTGAGCACTGGCATCCTGTGCAGCTTGTTCTTGTTCCATTTGTTCATGCAACCCATCGTTGCCTTTACTTCCCCCTCCAGAAAGGGAGTCTTTCCTCCAAAAGGAAGATTTCACATCAAATTGAAAATAATCTGTGATTCAGTATGAAAGACAAATGCTTATATTTGGTTCACCTCGAAGCAAATCTATTTATCTGTTGTTCTATTTTACTATTTCAAGTCCAGCTGCCAAAAAAAGAAATTGAGTTATTTTCCCAGCCTTGAATTATTATTTAGTAAACTGTTTCAAGGAGATACCTTCTGCCAAGCCCCCTAAGGGGTAGAGAGGGATCCAGACAGTGTAACGGAGCCAGGTGAGTGGTTTCCATTCAATTCCAATGCAGGAAAGCATGTAATAGGGATACCTACAGTGTGAGGAGAAACAAACACTTTCAAATGGAAACTACTACTGGAATTAGTCTTGTGTATATACACTGTGTGCTCAACACAATTCCCAAATGATACAAGAACATTCAAGGCATTGTCCCTGTGGATGATGATGGACACACGGTTATTGGGCAGTTTACAGGGCTCAGGCCATTCTGAACACAGGGATGAAGGCAACTGCCTGGCTGCCTAATAAACCTTTCAAAATAACTTCATTTCAAAGATAAAGGCCTCATTTAACAATGGAAATTCAAAGCACCAAAGAAATAAAGCAACAGAGTAGTATCACTTTCAGACTCCAGCCCTGCCTTAGCTTTTGGCAGATGAAGGAAGGCTGTGAACAGTCCATGACTCAAGGAGCTTTCACCCTCTGGGGCCAACTCTTCCAAAAACCACAAAGATCAAAATCTTCTTTCTTGGGAACAACCACTTTGTTCTGTGCACACTTGGTAGGAGGAAAATGCCACCAACCTGAATAGCTCAATGATACTCCAGAAATAAAATATGAAGAACACCACAGGTTTGCTCTGCATTTCCTCCAAGCTTCCAAGGATAACAAACAAAACAAAGTTCCTTCCAAATAGCTGTTAAAGAAAAACATATTAAAGAACATTCACTGTTCATCAAAAGGAAGGGCAAGTCCTTGCTGTCAGAAACACAAGATATCTACTCTTCACACGTCTGAGCACACAACTAATTCACAGCTGAGCTGTGACCTGCTTCTTGCAAGTAGGCAGCTTGCCCTGTATTTAGGTACAATCCAAGGGGTCCAGTCTCAAATCAGCCATCCTCATTTTTATGCAAAACAACCAAAACCAGGATAAAAAGGGCACTGGCACCAAATCAAAATCATGTACTTTTAGCAGCTTCTTGCTTTTGCTGTCCTGCACTCCCTTACCCAGGTGATGGAAGGAGACAGACAGCCTGTCACAGCCAAGACTGGGAAGCATGGATTCCTGCCTTGTGAATAAGAAATCCTCTAGTCCAGTGCCAGTGAAGTTGCATCACTTATTTTAGGAGAGTCTCAACACTTGTGTAAAATAAACATTTACTTTAAACATAAGAGCAAGGAGAAGAATTTAAAAATACAACCTGCAGTACAGAAGATATCAGCGGTGATCTGACCAGTCCTATTAGTGAATTCATGATCTCCATTAATGCCAGGGTCTGACAGAAATACATCATATCAGAAATAGTGTGAAATGTGTCATAGAAGGAATCTGTAAGACACAGGAAACCAACCATTTTAGAGAACAAATGAATTTCCATGCTCAGGAAACTGGTGCAGCAGCATAGCTTCTGATAACAGTATTCTAGTTGTATTTGAGAAAAACATGATGCATAATTACATAAGTTCTTTATAGGCCTTATCTTGAACTCAGCAGCTGGGGCAGAAACACTGCTCCATTTCACACACAGAAGGATCAAGAGCTATTTCAGTAATTGCTTTACAAAAATGGCAATAGTGCTGTACCTCAACAGAATGGACTGTTCTTGCTTCAAAAACAAAATATTCTGTCCAGATCATTTTCAAAAACATTAACTCACAGTCAGCGAGACATTTTGCTTCAGCTGATTTTGTTAGAAGTGATCCTGGCAGAGCACAAGTATCATTCACAGAGTACACAGCTGTGACTTACAAGGGGACAGTATTTTCCTGCCCTTGACACTTTGATGACCTTTGAAAGGCTTTCGTTGTGCTCTTTGGCATTGCACTCATGGTTTAGTTCCTAAATATATCTCCCTTTAGATTTTGCTATTTAAAAGGTCTTAAAAACAACACTGAAAATCAACTCAAACCCTCCAATATAAATAAAAGAGTGCTCATTACTTGCCTTTTCCTAAGATGAATAGTCGTACTGTCATGTTCACAAAAATCCAAGAGAATCCCAAAAACTGTACAAGATTATACATGATTAGGTATCCCTTCTTCAGGTGTTTGAAAGCTAAAATCAATAACAAACACATCAGGTGAGCAGAGTACAATGGTAACAGAGCTGCAAACCAGGCTTTCTGAGAATAAAGCTTATAAGGAAAAGGGAAGTTATTGATTGTGCTAAAAGCATTGTTGGGTGCACTGGGGGTTCTGCTTTTACCATCATTTGCCAGAACTCAATACTTGCTAGTCAGATTTTTGACATTCCTTGGAAACTCCAGTTCATTTTTATTAAATTTCTAATAGCTCACAAAACAAAGATCCCCCTCCAAGACACACCAAGCCACTCAAAACTGCTCCTTAAGAGTCAAGGTTCACAAAGCGTGAACAAACTTCCTAAATCCCACTTTACCCACTAAAAAGATGCAGTTACTTACGGTCTTTTGGGACTCTGGATTCTATTTTCATTTTGTTAATCTTTTCTTCTTCCTTAAGATGAAGGATAAGGTTTTAAAGACTTACTGTAATTAGCAAGTGATTTGTTAACTATACTACTGCAAAGCTGGTGGGTTTAAAACTCAGCCAAGCAGCCAGTAGCTAGAAGGTTTAAATTTTCACCAGCATAAAACAGAACATTCATCATCCAGAAATTATAGTACAGTAAAAGCCAGAGGGTGTTAACCAGTTATCCTGCCCTCACCGTGTGGTTTGTTCTAGTAATTAGATGCTTTTGCTGAAAAAGCCTCTGCTTTCTGTGTTAATTCTCACTTATGATTGTGCTGTTTCTTACATGACCCACCAGCCACCTGAAGAGAACAGAGAACATCCAGCCCAGGTTCTCTGCCTGCCTTTCCCAATGCTCCTGGGCCTTGGCACTGCAGTGCCCCTCTCTGCTCCCTGCTAAGCTCATGGCTGCAGAGGGGAACAGGGCAGTGTTTGTTGTAAAAGGGATTTACAGCAATGTGGTCTGTTCAAGCCTTTTCCAAGTCCATCTTGCACCTCCCCACTCAGTAAGCTGCTCAAGCTCACCAGATGGTAGGAATGCACCAGCAGGGCCAGCCAGGGGCTCAGGAAAGCCTCAGCAATCCCTGCCTCCCAGACAGACAATGTCCAGGACTCACTCCTTTGGGCTCCACATGGCAGAGTGACACGATCCTCTGTGGATCAGCACACTGGGCAAGGGGCACATGCAAGGAGCCAGCACACAGCCTCCAGCTCCAGTTCTAACCAGAAATGTGCCTATTTCCAAACTCCCGCTTACCATTTGAACCACTTAACTAAAAATGCGGGTGTTGAATGGTGGGTGCTGCTGCCTACTAGCTGTTCCCAACAAACCTCTCCTGTAGAAAAGCAGGTTGGGTTAACATTCAGGCAGTGCAGTCAGATCCCCACACAACACTCACCACAGCTGGCTCAGCGAGAAAGGCAAGAAAGGCTCCTTTTTGCAAGGTTTTATTCCAGCAAAGTATATCACATGTGGCTGAAGGGAACCCAGCAAGAAAGAGGCAACCACGGAGTGCAGGCAGCTTAAGGGGAAGGGGTGGGGGGTGGAGCTAAGGGCAGGGCAAAGGGGATTAGTGTCCAGGGGAGGGGGGACAGCCACCAGTGGTACCAAGTCAGTGAGGGGACAGGGAAAAGCAGGGGAAGTTCNCGCGCCTGCGCACTCCGACCCCCGCCGGGCGGGCCCCGCGCCTGCGCGCGCCGCGGGGGGCGGGCGGGGCGGCCATGGCCGGGCACCCTCAGGGGTTGCGGCCCCTCAGCGGTGGGAGGCATTGAGCTACAGCTCTTCTGGTCCGGGAAAGCCCTCCCGGATCCGTCCTGACCATTCCCCAGCACTGCCGAGGCCGCTGCTAAGCCGTGCCCTCGCATCCACGCGGATTTGAAATCTCTTCAGGATGGGGACTCTACCGCTGTCCCTTGCAGCCTGTGCCAATGTTCAACAGCCCTTTCTGTGAAGAAATTTTCACTGATATCCAAACTAAACCTCTCCTGGTACAACTTAAGCCTGTTTCCCTTGTCCTGTAGCGTGTTACCTAGTAGAAGAGACTGACTCCATCTCAGCCATGACAGGAGAGGCTGATAAGAATTTAGCAAATAGCAATCCTGCAGCTGTGCAACCTGTTAAACTCTTACACTGTGATAATTATGTGCCCCAGGACCTTCTGGTAGCCAAGCANATGTGGGAGTCTGTCTTTTCCCCCAGGAGAACCACTCAATGGTAAGATGAGAGAGTTCATGGGATGCTACACTTAACCAACTCTGTACAGAACAGCAATAACAGTCAGCATGCCAGGAACTCCTGGTAAATGAAGAATGCAGGCTCAGGCACAGGAAAACAGCTGTCCTTGCTTTGTAAGTGGCAGCACAAGCTCCAGGTGCTCACAGGACTCACCTTTTCCTTCAGCTCCATTTCAGCATCCGACTCGTCCAACCAGCGGTCGAAATCGGGCGCCAGGAAGAGCGGGCGCTTCTCTTGCTTGGTCAGCCTCTCCCACCAGTTACTCTCTTTCTTCTGCACCGTGATATTCAGCTGCCTTTGGGTCATCCTGCACACAGGCTGGGGGCAGACACATCAGCAAAAGTCCGATGAAACAAGCTCTGAGGCTGAGTTGGTCGCCAAGCTCCCCTTATCAAGGAGGCAGGCATGACACAAGTGCTGCAGCACAAACGTCTCTCTGCCACCCAAGGCATGGAAGCAAAGGGCAGTCCAGTTGAAGATGGCAGCTGTGATGGCTGCACGACTTGATGAGCAGCCTGCCCATATCACAGCACCACTGCATTCCACCACAGAGCTAGCAGAGACCCCAGTGCCAGCCTTCTTAGACAGAACCCCTGATCTTGGCTTTACACCTTCTTGCACTTAGTACTGTGAGCCACCCACCTGCTCTAGCCAGCAGTAAAAATAACACTGCCAGCAGCCACAGGTACTTGTCTAAACAGGGGACCCCATGTGACACCTGCTGCACCAAGAGAAGGAGCTAAGAGCCTTAGGGAATGCCTGGAGACAAGGTGAGCTGACACAGCAAGCAGTGTGGTCACTGCCACCCCACAAAACCTCCCCACCTGCACAGTGGCAGCCCAGAACCTCTCCATCCTTACAGTCCACAGCATTGTCACCTTGGAGCCCTTCTGACCACCGAGGCTGCTCCACATGGCACTGCCTGTCAGACCAGCTCAAACTACTGCACGAGCTGCACTCCAAACTGAGCACGTTACAGCAGCTCTGCTCTGTCAAGGCTGGCTGGATGCTCCTCAGACATCTGAAGGCTGCTGCTGTAATTTACAGCTACTACACCTCATCCTTGCCTGCCACGGGCTCCATTTCTCACTGCTGGCACCAGCAAGGGGAACTCATGCTGCACATTAAAACTAAAGGAGAAAAACCTGGACTGTGATACTGCCTGGTCCTGACCATCTGTAGTTACACAGAGTTCAGTCTGTTCTCCAGTCCCTCCACAGTGACTCAGAGTGACAACTTTTGGAAGAAGGCTGCTCTGCAGAGGCAATGACTTGCCTTCCAGGCCTGGCTCACAGCAGAGCCTGTGTCTGCCAGCACAGGAGACAGGCACAGGCAGAGACAGGCACCTCTCCCACACTGTGGGCCAGGCAGATGATAAGGCAGTGACCAGACCCTGGAACCAAGAGCTGTTCACTGTCTGCCACTCCACACCTGGCAGGAGCCACACCACAAACATGCCTGCTGACAGAGGCTGGAAATTCCTGCTCCAATGTTCTCCTTCCCTTCTCCTTCCCTGCTGAAGAGCAGAGGGGAACAGTGGCTCCTGGTCTGACTGCAGCTATCCTAAACTCAGCCAGGAATAAGCAGCACAAATCCTGCCCCAGGAGCAAAGCCCAAGTTCTCCTGTGCCCCAGGCTCTGAGAGGTGGGGACAGACCTCACAGCCACCTGTGAGTAACACAGAGGGACAGCTCTCTGAGCCAAGCTCTTTCCACTCAGATTGCAACAGGAATTAAGGAAAAACTTCTCCAACAGGAGCCACAACATAGCCTCAGAAATCTGCTCAAGCCAGAAACACGAATTCTCCTGACTCTCTTCTTTGGTCCAGCTACAAAAGAAGCCATGAAACATCACACTAACTGCACAATGTTCCCCTGACCTCCAGTCAGGGTTGCATCAGACATTGCCAGATTCTCCCGTTATTTTTCTGCTTTAAATCCTTTAAAAAACTTAAAACTGCTGTGTAACAAGTGACAAGCAAGTGCTTACTCAAGCTGGTCCATGCAAGCAAGCACCAGCTCCAGTGAGGTGATTTGCATTAAAACAAGACAATGGCACACAGGACTGCCACAGAGCTGGCTGCTACACAGTCACCAGAAAAATTTAAACAGTTTATTGGGAACTTTATGCATAGCCATTTCCCTTTCAAGTTCTTCAAAATTTCTTTTTTCTTTGCAAGAATTAGAGAAGTAAAAGCACCTACTTTAGGCTCGACTGGCTCGAGGAATTCGATCTCAAATTCATATATGTTGTCTCCTTTGGCACCGTGACCCTGGGCTAAAAGACAAGAATTGACAGTCAGTGTGAGGTTCCACACACTCCACCTGCAAAGGATGCTTTGTACACAGAAATATTCACAGCACTTTCTTCCTGCCTTCCTCAGAGGCAAGAGGAAACCACACAATTACAGGGAAGACACCAAAGCGTTGCTTGGAGGGGCAGATGCAGGAGTCAGCAGCTAAAGCTGCTGCAAGTCTGCACCATGCTGGAAAAGGGTCCCTGCTGCAGGAAGCCAGCGTGTCAAATTCCCAAAAGAGGGGATCAAAAGGCTGCTCACAGATAACTCACATCCAGCAGAAAATCTCCTCCTGGGGGATCCAGCCTCTGCACAAGGGAGCACCCAGGGAGATGGGTGCTGCTGGGAGTGGAGGAGGGTGATGGGGGAGTCCCTCCCAGCAGCAGAAGGGCACTTATCAGGGTTTGTCATCTCCCACATTGATCCTGTCCCCAGAAGGGCTCCAAAACTGCACACTGGTTAATTCCCACCCTTCCACGCTGTAAACTGATCCCAAAGAGAACATGATGTGCAACACCCTCCTATCAAATGGCCTGGCTGTGGCTCACCGAGGAGGCAGCAGCTCCTAATGAGACATCTTAAAAAATTCCATGGTGCTGGAATGTGCAGCTGTCCAGCTGTAAAAACCCATCTTTCAGGGCAAGATCTGCTTTAGTTTCCAAATGGAGCACTAGTTCCTGATGTGGAGGCTTGATAAGAATTGCACACAAGGTCTTTGTGAAAGGAAAAATTGCTGTGAGTTATCTCCAGGGTTTGGCTGGCCCGGGATGGGAAGGATATATGGAAATTCCACTGGTATTTAAATATGGGGAGGTTGGGGTTTTCTCCTTAGATAAGATAGGGCTTTTTGTGGTTACCAGGGCTGGAACACAGAGGGCCGTGGGTGGGAATGTGGCGGATCTGAACATGCCCAGCACAGTGGCTCCTGCCACTGATGGGGACAACCGGGACAGCGGCAGCCCCGGGGTGGGGGCCAGGCTGAGACCCCCCGATGGAGCTCCTACCTCTGAAGTGCAGGACATTATCGGTGATGGTGATGTCCGGGTTCTGCGGAGGGAGAACACGCATTAGTTGGCAGCTCACGAACCCGCGGGGGTCAATGCACCCTCCTGGGGGGTCCCGCCGCCCCCACGCCTGCACAGCCCTCCCCGGACCGCCGAGCCCCGCGGCGAGACCCCCCCGCAGCCGATGTCCCCGCGGGGATCCGCAGCGGAGCCACCCCTGAGGGTCACACAGGTGCTCCCCGCCCGCCGGTGAGTCTCCCCCGAGGGTGTCCCGCAGGTGAGTCCTTCCAGGTGTCCTGCAGGTGATTTCCCCCCGGGGTCCCCCAGGTGAGTCTCTCCCCACACCCGATTCCCCACAGGTGTCCCCGCCCGGAGTCCCCCGGGTGTCACCCCCGGGGTGTCCGCAGATGTCCCCTCCCGGCTGTCCCCAGGTCAGCGTGCCCCCGGCCCCCCGCAGGTGAGTCCCCCCGGGTGTCGCGGCCGTACCCGGACGTCGCTGAGGTCCACGCGCAGGAAGAGCTCGCGGTGCCGCTGTGCCCAGTGCACGTGTGGCCGCAGGCTGGGCCCCGCNGTTAAAGGGCAGGTTGGATGAGGCTTGGAGCAACCTGATTTAGGTGGCCTTGCCTATGTTTGGAACTGGCTGAGCTTTAAGGTCCCTTCCGACCCACACTATTCCATTATTCTATCATAATAAGGCTAAAAAAGGACAGCATTGACTTGTTCTTTCCAAAAAGCCCACCACTCACTCCTCAGCAGCTCACACAAGGGCCCCTCGCCCACAGCCATCCTCGTTCCAAGAGCAAATCCATCCTCCTTCAGCCCCATCCTGTCATGGCCTCTCCCAGCCTCAGGGTTTTCCATGGAATCTCTGGTGTGGACAGAATCTCTGGTGCCTCAGTCTGGTCCTGGATGGAGCATTCCCACCCTCAGCCAGCCCTGGTGCTGCGAAGCTACCACAGAAGGAGGGGTGAGCTGTAGCAATGGTCCCCAGGAGGTTTTATTTGGGAGCACAAACCCCACGGACCCTTTGGAGCAGCGTGTGGGGAAAAGCAGCCCTCAGCTCCCAGTGTGACCCAGAGCTTCCACCTGCACATGCATTTAGGAGGGAGCACCTGCAGAAAGTTATTTTTTCTGGTTTATAGGGGGTCAAAAAAACCATTTTCCTGTGAAAAAAGGGGCTGTGCTTTGCAAGGGGAAATTCAGGGGTGTAGAAACATTTGGCTGGGGGCTCACAGTTCTGGAGCCTGGGGTTGTTTTGGGGATCTCACATTGCTGGAGACTGAGTGTGTTTTTGGGGTTCATTGCACTGGGTGTACCCGGGGTTTAACACTCATTATTACAGCTGGGAATTTCTTTCCCCTGTGGGAAGCATATCAGTATGGAGGTGGCAGCATTTTTTGGGGAGGAAAAAACCGCGATTTTTGAAACTGCAGGGTCCCTGTGCACTGGGGGGTTGCATAACCTGACCCCTGTGCATGGTGCAGTGTGTGTGTTTGTCCCAGTCCCTGTGTCCCGTGTCCCGGTCCCCGTGCCCGGGTGGATGTCGCATTCCCGCGCTTGGTCCTCCCAGCCGCCAGGCGGCGCCCTCGCCGGTACGGCGCGGTGCCCGTGGCCGCTCCTGGAAGCGGAAGCGGAAGCGGCAGCAGCGGCCCGGCGGGGCGGCTCGGCAGCAGCGCCGCCGCGGAGCTCCGTGAGTACCGGGGGGAACGCCGGGGGCCGGGCAGGGGGCTCCGCTCCGGGGAGGACCCCTGGGGGCCTTGGGACTCCTGAGGTGGGCGAGAGGAGGGGGCTTGACCCGGGGTGGCCCCCCTTCCGCCCCCGGCCAGGCCTGGCCGCCGCCCCGGCCGTGGAGGGATCCCCGGGTTCTGCCCGCCTCCACCCCGGGATCTGTCCCCGGCCTTGGGGGCGCCCCGGGATCTGCCCCTGACCGTGGAGGCTTCCCCGGGATATGCTCCTGGCCGGGGAGAGCCCACCGGGATCTGCCCCTGGCCGTGGATGGACGCTCCGAGGTCCTCTCCCGGCTGTGGAGGGTCCCCCAGGATGTGTGCCCTGCCGTGGAGGGACCCCCGCGGTCTGCCCGCCGCCCCCCCGAGACCTGCCCCCCGGGAGCATCTCCCTGGGTTGACATTCCCGTGCCGGGTGGCCGTTCCCACTGCTATTGGCTCGTTAACGTCTGCTGCTCTTCGGTTTCTGTCCCTTTTCCTGCGAGAAGTAGGTCGGGTTAAGAAATAGCAGCATCTGGGGGTAGGTGGGGAAAGAAGGTTTTTTCTTTGATGGAATTCTTCAGATGAAACGAGATTTGCACTTCAGGTTTGAAGGTTCATTGTCGGTTCCTGACGCTGTCTCGAGCACTGCATTGCTCAGTGCATACCTTGGACCCTCCTTCCAGTTGGACAGGGCTCTTTTATTCTGGATTTTTATGCTGTAAATAGTGTGAGCAGAAGAAAGACCAGTGTTTGATTTGTTTGTGTTGCCGAAGGTGAAACTGTGCTATTTGTGTTAAGATGGGCTTGTGTCAAGGTGCAGATCACCTCTTTTTCACTCCTTTGGGGAGGTGTCTCAGCTGCTCTGGAGAGCCATGGGTGAGCCAGTCCACCAGAGAGCTCTGCCAGCTGCCCAAGCCTGTGCCTGGAGCTCCAGTGATCCTTCAGTGCCTGTTTGCTCGAGGGAAATGCTTTATTTAGGCTGTGTTAGTGTTTTGTCAGGCCAGCATGCTCTGCCCCAGCAGCGTTCACAACACTTGTGCAGTCTTTCCATGCTATATATAGACACCCCCTCCCTGCCTTTGAGGATTGACAATCCTACACCTTGGGCTCTCCAGGAATGAACTATGTGACAGGAGTTCATAGCTTGGATCCTTTTGGAGCTGCCCTCAGCTCTGGGATTTACGGTGGGAGGACTTGGTTTCTTCTTGCCAGACGTCTGGGCTGACAATTTCAGCTCAGATACACTTTGTAAAGCCCAGCTGACTGCAGGAAGAGATATCTGCTGAATTAACAGCCTGTTGGGCAGATAAGGCTTGTGTTGCAGATAAATCCATTTGGGAAATGCTTTTTTCACTGTGTCCCCTCCTGGCGTTTGTAACTGGGACAATATAATAGTGGTGATCACTGCTAGACCCTTCTGAACTTAGTTTGAAAGGAGATACAAACAAACCCAAGTTATGGGAGAATAATGGGAATAAGGACAAGCTGCCTAAGCCTGTTGTGTGGCCTGATGGTTCCAGATCAGCTACCAGTGTTATTTCTTCTGAGCAGTTGTGTGTCCCAGCTCTTGCTCCTCTCCTAATCATCCCCTGTTCTGATATCAGTGTAGTGAGGTGATTTGTGAAGGTCTCGGAGGGAAAGAAGCAGGGAGCTTAAAGGGGAAGAATTTATCCACTTCATGACCTAAAGTGAGTGGTTGGTATGTGTGGGCATGGGAAACACAATAAATGTGTGGCTCCATGAAGTCTTTAGTCCCTTCTGAAAGGCTGGGTGGTGCCAGCCTGTTTTCCAGAGCAGAAAAATAGTTCCTAGTTCTCTTCCTTCTGCTGTGGGTTTTATTTCCCATGTGAAAGGATGGTATCCTTAAAGCATTTTTGTCTGGGAGTGTGCAGCAAGGGTTTGCTGGAGCTGAAGCTCTGCTGTTCTGTTTTTTCCAGAAACATGCAACATGGCAGCAGCCATGGAAACTGAACAGCCGGGCCTGGAAATCTTTGAGACTGCGGGTCATGAGGAGCAGGTCCCGAGGGAGGAGCAGCCAAAACTGGAACCTTTCTATGTAGAGAGGCATTCCTGGAGCCAGCTTCGGAAACTGCTCACAGACACACGGAAGTATCATGGATACATGATGGCAAAAGCCCCTCATGACTTCACCTTTGTGAAGAAAAATGATCCCGAAGGACCGCATTCCGATAGGATCTACTATCTGGGTGAGCTGGCTGTGACGGTGTCACTGCAGGGCTCTTTGGGATTGACTGTTCCTGACAGCTGGGTGTTCCTGGCAGTTAAATCTAAAGGGATTCCAGGCCACACTTGCTGGTCAAAAGTCATGATTGTGATCATAATATCTCATTAAAACTTGTGAGGTAATCTCCCATGGGAGTGGCATGATTGGAGGTGACCCATTAGGTGTGGAAAAGAGCTGGGAAATGTCCTTTGGGGCATGTTCCCATGCTGGAAGCCTGTTCAGTCCCTTTTCTGTCACTCCAAGTGATACTCTCTCCAAAAGCTGTGCAGCAGCTTTATCTCCTTTCAGAGATAAAGAAACCTTTGCAGAAAGGTTTATCTCCTTTCTCTTATTACAGCTGTTGGGTGGAGCCTTGTTCTCCTTCAAAGTTTCCTTCCAAAGCAGAGATTTTAAGTGTAATTTTGAAAGTCCTTTGTGCCTCAGCTACCGATGGAGCAGGTTTTCCTGGAATCCTGTGGGGAATAAATAGCAGTGTAGCTCAGGGGCAGCTTAAAGAGTAAATACCTTTCTCAACATTTTTGGTCTTAATAATAAAAACTTCACGTAGTTTGTTGTTCTTGGATTCAGTGCCTCGCTTGTGCATTGTTTCACTAATTAATGTTCACTTGGTAGAAGTGATTGGGCACCATAAGTGATACTGTGAGCAACCCTCTGAGTGGCTTTTTGGAGCAGGCCTTGTGATGGAGGAATGCTTTTGTCAGGAGCTGCAGTAGCTGAACATAAATCCATGAAAACCTGGATTAGGGAGAGAAGCAATGGCTGAAGCAGAGGTTTAGGAGCCAGAGCCATGTTCTAGCCCCACTGCTTGCCACTTGGGCTACTTGCTTAAGCTCAGGTTTGTGATTCACAGAGTCTTTGCTTGTGCTGTGCAATGGCATAGTCAGAAAATTGCTGCTCTTTTTCCTCTTTTCAGAAGAGGGGGGTCACAATCCTTGGATGATGCTGACTTCAAGCACATCATGGGTGGATTGAGGTTGATTCCCTTAGGATGAGCTCTGGTTTCCCAAGGGCCACTTCCTGAGCTATAGATCTGGCTTGCCTTCCCTTGGAGCACAGCTGGCTCTCTCTGGGCTGATCCCTGGGCAGGAGCCTTCAGAAATCTGAGTAGCACTGAGAGAGAGGAGCAGGACAGGGATGTTCAAACCTCCCTAAAGGTCAATTACCTCTGAAACACAGGCTGTGTATCCCAGACAGGGGAATTGGCACAAAAGCCCTCCTTGATTTATAAAGCTTATGGAATAAAAGGGCAGTAAGAAGACACAGAGTGCTTCGAGCAGCATGGGGTAAGCCTGAGTGTGATTGTTCTCTGCCTTCTCTGTGACTTGCACTTCTCTGAAGCAGGGAGTTCCCAGAGCAAGGCTGCAGTGCAGAGACCATCAGTACTTCCACTAGTAGAAGGGCCTGGGAAACTGTTCCTGGGCATCCTTTGAGAGTGTTTGCATTATTAACAGAAAGCTAATATACTTTTTTTTCACCTCACTTTCACAATAGCAATGTCTGGGGAGAACAGGGAGAACACACTCTTCTACTCTGAAATTCCCAAAACCATAAACAAAGCTGCCGTCCTGCTGCTTTCCTGGAAGCCTCTTCTGGATCTTTTTCCGGTGGGTCCTGATTTCTTTCTTGCTTCAAGTATGTGGGTTTTGGGGTTTTCATCGTGAAAATTTGAAGTTTATTGTCTTAAAAATGTAAAGATTCTCCTTGTACATGCCAACCCTGCAGCCATCCCAAAATGAAGCACAGCTTTCTCCTCGATGTTTAGAGTTCCATCCTCTCTGTGTGCTGGATGATTCCTTTGCTGGCAGAGATGACAAGTGCTGATTTGCATCAAGTTCTGTGCTGTGAGATCCTGGGGATTGCTGAAGGAGCCTGGAGTCTCCAATCACTTCCCTGCTGTCTTGCAGGGGAAGTGATGATTCCTCCAAGGATCAGTCAGTGGCTCCGTGACTCATGCTGGAGCAGAGGATCCCTTTCCCACTCACTGGGATGTGGATTCCCTTTTCCCTGCTGCACATAGCAAGCCTGCACCATCCCATCCCATGCAGCATGGCAGGCTGGAGGAGGTGGGACAAGCCCCACATGGAATGAGGTGGATTTTTCCCCATGTTATTTCCCGGGGCTGTCAGCCAGACGTGAAACTCCGGCTGTGCTCTCCTCCCACCAGACCAGTCACTGCATGTCTGTGAAAGTGAGCAGAGCCTCTCCTGCACATTCTGGAAATAACAGACCCTCAGTCTGAGCTTTCTTACACCAGGGAGTATTTGGAATAATGCTGGCCTTGCTATGGGAGGAGTGGCTGTCAGTTTACAGTTGTGTGGGATCTGATCGTGGCCTGCACCTACGAGTGCTGATGGCAGAGGCAAAGCAGGAGTGGGCTTCCAGCCGGCAGCAGGATTCCGGAGGAGGAGGATGTCTGCTCAGCCATCTGCTCCTGGAAGCAGGGTAAGGCATGCAGAGCAGAGGTGTTGATTGGCTTCTCTGCCTGTTTTCAGGCCATCCTGGACTATGGGATGTACTCCCGGGAAGAAGAGCTGCTGCGGGAAAGGAAGCGGATCGGCACCGTTGGGATTGCCTCCTATGATTACCACAGAGAGAGCGGCACCTTCCTGTTCCAGGCAGGGAGTGGGATTTACCATGTGAAAGATGGAGGCCCCCATGGATTCACCGTGAGTTTACTCATCCTCTGTCTCTCTGCAGGACTTTGCTCTGGCAAGGAGCTCCTTTGGCTTGGAGTGACAGCAAAGAGCAGATCATCAGCAGTTATTGCACTGGCACAGGAAGTGACCTTGATAACCCTGGAAACAGGGTTATCCACAGGGGTGTGTTTCCATGATTGTAGAAACTCAGATGCAAGGCTATAAGAAGTGGTAAAATTGTGTCAGCAGGGCAGGACACCAGATTGTTTGATTTGTCATGACTAGTAGTGTCCATAAAAAGCAACAAAAGGCTCTATGCTGTTTCATGGAGTCAGATCTCACGTCAGAGACAGCTTTTGTCCCCAGGCTGCAGTTTCCAGGTCACTGTTCCGTGGTCAGTGCTGGATGTTTAACACCATTTTTACACCATTTGACTGTACAACTTGCAGAACAAGCAGCCTTCACTCTGCTGGTGCTGAAGCTGGCCTTCAAAGCTGAAATAATTTACTATTATTATGATAGATGCCTGGTGTTTGTTTAACCCTGTTGTCGGGGATAATTTACTGTATCTTGAGTTGCTTTTGGAGGACAAGGTTTCATGTTCTGCACCTTTTAGGGTGCTGTTTTTAAGAGAGTGCCAGGCTTCTCTGCACAAGCTGCCCTCTGATTTGGGGCTGATCCTCAGCTCTGGGGAAAGAGGCCTGGTGGGACCATGGTAGAGGCACAACTTTCCCTGTAAAATATTTGCATAGTATTTTTCTGTGTGTAAAGTGGGTAGATTCTTCTCTAAACATGTATTGGAAGTCAGTGTCCACACTAGTGTGGTCTTCTGAAATCCAGGTTATTCAATGGATGTGTTCTTGTATTATCATATCTTACTGTGTTTCTTTTCCTTTTTAATTCCAAATAGCAACAGCCTTTAAGACCCATTCTGGTAGAGACCAGTTGTCCAAATATCCGGATGGATCCCAAGCTTTGTCCAGCTGATCCAAATTGGATTGCATTTATCCATTGCAATGACATCTGGATATCTAATATAGAATCCAGGGAAGAAAGGAGGCTGACGTTTGTGCACAATGGTAATGCATCCTGAATTAAATTCCTCTACCTCCTCTGCACTTGTTCTTGCTAGACTGCATTGAGCAATGGCACTAAAGGTTCTTCTGAAATGGGGGTCATGGCCACTGTTTTCCACCTTGTTTGTCACATTTATGGACTTCCTGTAGTGCAGATACTGTGGGATGATTCTTTTCCCTGCACTGTGCAATCTGGCAGAATGAGTTGTTTGTTGGATACATATGGAAGGGCTCTTCTCCTGAAACACAGCACATTGCTTTTCACTGGAACAGCCTTTTTTGTGTGGAGGAGCTGTGGGTGGAATAGAGCTGGAGGAAAGTTTCTGTCAGTGAAATCAGGCTGCAGAGACTTTTAGGAACAATTTAGGCTGTTTGTGAATAGCACTGGGGCTTCTGCTTGCCCCTCGTACTCAATAACTTAGGTTCTCCCTTCTTACCCTCTTCAGCTCTGTTTTAGGCATTTATCCTGGAAGAAAGAAAATGGGAAATTGTGGAGAAAACACTTTAAAAATCAATTTCATTTTGTATTTAAACTATATAATTTAAATTTTACTCAATTGAAATTTCTGACACTTCATAATAATGCTTTAGACTATTTAAATGCTCAATATTAAAATATTATGTAAGTACAGTAAAAATAAACTGTAGCAATGACTCCTTCTCAGATGATAATTATTTATGGAGTGCTGCTAAGTTACCTCCAGGGTAACAGGAAAAATATTGAAGCCCTATGGATATGTCATCATGTTGAGATGTTATGTAAGTCTGTTACTTTTGGTCCGTACAGTGAATGAAATACTGATGCTTTCATTTCTCTGAATGTTGTGTTTCCGGTTTCAGTCGTTCAGAAAGGTTTGGGGTTTTGATTTTCTTAAAAGTTGTAGTTCCAATTCACTGAACTCAGGTAGAGAGAACATTTTCTTTCCTTGACTAATTGAGAGCCTGATTAGGTAGCAGTAAGAACAGAGAATGGCTTTCCTTTCCTAAAAGAAGCTGCCATGTCAGAGAGGATTAAATCCTCCCTGAATACATGAACAGAGAAGGCTGGAAGCAGAAAACAAATCTGCTGAGAAGTCAGATTTATTATCATGTAATTATTCCTTGGGGGGTGAACTTGGGCTGTGTTTGGGATAATGCAGAACTGGCTTGGTTCTGCAGCACATCATGAACTAATTCTTTGGTGTCTTTTTTTAGAACTGGCCAATGTTGAGGAGGATCCAAAATCTGCTGGCGTGGCTACTTTTGTGCTGCAGGAGGAGTTTGACAGATACACTGGCTACTGGTGGTGCCCAAAGGCACAGCCCAGTAAGTGTGGGGATCCAGGGTGTCTGACAGGCCCTGTCCAGTGCAGAGCTCTCTCTTGCTCTTGCTTATCTTTATGCAGTTTGGAAATTGTCTTCTTTGGAGCTGTCTGCATGAGGGAGCAGGTTACAGGGCTCTTGTGAGCACTGGGGGGAGAGACTCCCTTCTCACAACAGTGGTGGGAGTTGTAGGAGTCTCAGTGTTTTGCTTAATGAAACATGAGTCACAGGCTTTATTGGATTTTTCTTCATCCTTCCAATCAACTCAGGCTCCTGAGAGAATATTGATGCCTGCAATAACTGATAATTCTGTAATGTTAATTCATTTACAGCACTGGATGGGGGTAAAGTTCTTCAAATTCTTTATGAAGAAAACGATGAGTCAGAGGTAGAAATTATCCATGTCACTTCACCCATGCTGGAGACAAGAAGAACAGATTCCTTCCGGTACCCCAAAACTGGTGAGACCCTGAACTTACATCCCTGTTTCTGGAAGACACCTGTTTTATTCCACGTGCCTGACAGCAGTGACTCTACTAGCCTAGAGCAGAGAGGTGTTGAGTAGTCTTTGAATTGGTGTCCAGGTGGTGCAAATGTATTTGGGAAGCTGCTGTGGGGGCTGGGTGAGTCGCTGGTGACTGTGCTGATACTGCAGCCATGGGGTTACTGAGGGCTCTGGGTGTCAGGAGTTGGCAGGAACCTTCTCTCATTGTCACTGTTTGAGCCACTCTCTGGGATCCTGGAAGACCTGAGTTGTTGAGGTGTTGATTCTCCTTACAGCCCTGTGTTTCTGAGGGAACAGCTCCAGGGTTGCAGCCTTTTGGGGTTTTGGGAGGGTTTCTGTTTGGCTGCTGGCAGTGCCCTGGCAGTTCAAGTTCTGGAGGACTCTGACCTCCAGGACTGCTATTGGACTTTGAACAGCAAACCCATCCTGCTGCACCCTGCCAGAAAAACCACCTGTGGTCGCATTTGCACCCAGTGGATGATATGAAGGCTTCAGCAGTGAAGGGCTGAGGGCAGGCTTGAAGTGGAGTGCCACTGGAAGCAGGGAAGTGGGATTTAATCAGACCTGCTGAGGGCTGATTCACTGTCAGGTGTGGGGCAAGTTTGAACAGTTCAACCCTTCTGAGATGTCCCTGCTGTCACAGCAGGACACATTGCTCAGGTAACAGTGGTTTGCTCTCTTTCCTCACTCCTGAAATCTTCATTTTTTTGAGAAATATCTTCTGTTTGGCTGACCTTCTCAAGCTGCAGAATTCATTCAGATCTTGTCAATTCCCCAATTCACTGGAAAAGCGTTTCCTGATTCACTACTTGTGTCAAGGATAGAGAAAGGCTCAGTGTGAGGCTGGGGAAGCAAGAGGTGACACCTTGTGGTTTTTTGGTGTTTGTGAACACTCAGATTTCTGAGAGTATTTTGCCATGGCTCTATTCTATTGAAGCACAATCTATTCAATGCAAAGAAAACAAGCTAACAAAAGCCCAAGTCCCTTAAACAATATGTAGCTTTATCATCATAATGGCACTAGTGATGGCAGTGGGTTTTTAGGTGTTTAATTTTCACAGATGCTCTTTAGCATTGGATCACTTCTATGTACCACCTTGGAATAACAGCCAAACAGTGAACCAAAGCTTGCTTTGCTATCCCAGTCACTCCTGAGCTTTTACATCCACCCTGGAAATGCATCCAGTGCTGTAGGAGAGAAGACTGACTGGGACAGTAGTGTGGCTCTTGGTCTGTTTGCAGGATTACATCCTCTAAATCTCCCCACATTTGCTGTTTCTTTTTTCCCTGCCTGGTTCTGTGCTGTCTCTCAGACATGCAGGGAGGCTATTTGATCAAAGAGCATTCTGCTGTTTGCCTTTTCCAGTCCTGTATGAATAACACCACAATAATACACAGCAAACAATCGATGCCTGACTGTTAACATCTGTTTTTATAGGTACAGCTAATCCAAAGGTCACTTTCAAGATCTCTGAAGTGACAATCAATGCAGAAGGCAGAGTAAGTCTATGTTCTGTTTGTTTGCCAAATACATTTAATTGCTGTGATTTTTTATTTTTTTTTTGTAAAATTCATTTTCCAGTTGTGTACAGAGAAACTTTCCTGGTTGTGATGGCTTCCTGGCTTCTCTGGGGGCAGTGCCCTTGGCTCATTCCTGTGCAAATACTCAGTGTGCAGCAGTATTTCTCAAGGCTGTGCTTTTCTTCGCTACCACTGGTGTGTGAACTCAGCTGCAGAGCAGAGTATTGTAGGTCTGGATGGTTAGACCTTCTTGTGTGACTGATCTCTTGATTGGCTGCAGGTATTGGGAAAATTGGATTGCAAATACAGTATATCACTTTACAAAAGCATAAACATATGGAAAGAGATGAACTTTGCTTTTGCCCTGGGATGTTTTAAACAGATGCAGAAATTTCCACAGCACAGATCTGTCCAAGATCTTTGGACAGATGGGAAATTAATCTTATCAAACAGATAACATTAGCAGCCATAAAGTACTAGAATTCTCCCAACTCTTGGACTACTTCAGCCATCAGCAGTCACCTGCTGGGATAGTGATGCTGATGTCAGCCAGCAAAGGCAGGAAAGCCTTCAGGACCCTTTGGGTACCACTGGGACTTGGTCCCAGCAGGGACAGACTGCAGCACTGCATTTCATGGATTAGAACCACATGGATAACTGGGTGTCATGCAGAATGTTCAGCACCTATCTATGAAAATCCTACAAAAGAGCTTGGTACAAATCACCTCCCCTTTACAGGGGGGAACTGGGAATTCAAATGAGTTGTGAGAGATGAATAATGGGTTTGTGAGCAGCATCCAGATTTCCCTGGTCCCAGCCCTGGCTGTCCTGGCAGTGTGCAGCTCTCCTGCTGTGCTGGGGTCTGGCTCCAGCCAGGGTTCAGTCCCCTGTGTTGCAAAGGCTGAACAATCTAAATTGCATGAGCTGCACAGAAAAAGTCTTCTGTGTCCAGGCTCTCATCGTGCATGAAAAACTGGTTGTGGGGGTTCATCTCAGTGTCACTGAATTGCTGCTTTGTCAACAGATTGCAGATGTTGTGGATAAAGAGCTAGTTCAGCCCTTCGAGATCCTCTTTGAAGGAGTAGAGTACATTGCTAGAGCTGGGTGGACGCCAGAAGGAAAATAGTGCGTATGTTAATCCTGTCTCTGCTCAGAGGGTTTGGGGTCATACAGTCAGAAGCAGATTGTAGTGGTCTCTGTCTTCTTCCAGCTTAAGCCTGCTTTCACTTTTACATTGCTACCAACTTGTTTGTGCAAAGGGGACCATTTTTCCAAAAGCCAAACCAGAGCCCTCCTTGTGTCTTTCTCTGCTCCCTGGCCCTACTGCTTTGGGTTTGGGCACTCGCAGCCTTTGATGTGTGTGTCCTCTCAGCATCCCTGTGAGAGAGAGTGCAGTGCTATTATCCCCATTTTACAGATGGGGAACTGAAGCCCAGAGAGGTTAAGTGCCTTGCCATGGTCACGCAGGAAGTCTGTGGCTGAGGAGAGAAATGAGCCCAGGTCCCCCAGGCCCTAGGCTAGCGCCCTAACCACTGGACCATCCTTGCTGACCAGACTTACTGATCAGAAAACCTGCTGTAAGTGCTACTTACATTTGCATGTCATTTTAACCCTGTAGATGATGTAGTACAGTGTTTCTAACTCACCAGAAGCTTCTCCCAAAGGATGTTTCACTGAAAGGATTGTCCAGCCCTGGCACAGGCTGCCCAGGGCAGTGGTGGAATTACCATCCCTGGAGGGACTTTAAAGCTGGGTAGATGTGGCACTTGGGGACATGGTTAGTGGTGGGCTTGCAGTGCTGGAGGAATGGTTGGACTCGATGATCTTAAGGGTCTTTTCCAACCCAAATGTTTCCGTGGTTTTCCAGAAGTGCACTCCTCCAGGTTTTGAATCTAAAGATGGCTTTCACCTTTTTAATTTCTTTCCCATCCAAATCTGAAAGAAATCCAGGGACGCATTTGCTATATTATCCTGCTTTTTGCAGAATTATTGTTGGAGCTACATATAAAGCCTTCAGAATGTGGCAGGGGCTGCTGCTGGTCCCTTTAGGTGCCAGTGTTTTTCTCTGCCAGGTGTAGATCTAACAATAGTATTTTCACAAGCACCCTGAAATTTCGATTGAAATTTTTTCTGCTTCATTGTTCCCTCTGATTTTTCTTTTCTCTTTCTCCCTTGAAGCACAATTCAAATCAGGGAGAACAGAATGAGTTAAACTTTTGAACTTGCAGTGCTTATGCAATATTAAAATGAAGCAAAATAGATTCTTGTATTATGGAAGAGATTTGTTTATGTGGGTGAAATTTTGCACGTGACTTAATCTGCAATTGAATATTCTCGACTCCCTCAAAACGCCTAGTGCTACTGAGTGTCTGCTGAGCTTTTCAGACCTGTGCCATACTCATGGTTGCATGTCATTTTCTCTAATATCTGTGTCCTCAACAGCATCTGGTCCATCTTGCTGGATCGCTCCCAAACTCGGCTTCAGATAGTCCTGATCCCTCCTGCATTATTCATCCCCACAGAAGATGATGCAATGGAAAGACAGAAACTTATTGATGCTGTACCAGATTCTGTTACACCTTTCATTATTTATGAAGAAACAACAGACATCTGGATAAATGTAAGAATTTGAATTTCAGCCTTCTCTGACAGTTTGTAGCACTCGAGCACCGTTGATGTTACCGTGCTGCCAAGTGGAGTGATCCCATCTTGAGAGTTCTGTGCATATTCAGTGCTTGCTGCTGTAAAAAACAGGATGCAGAGAACAGATTTGGGAGGTGGAAACAGACCTGCTGTGCTTGAGTTGATGCAGTACTCAGAGGAGCAGAGCCCCAGGCTCTGGGTGTTCCCAGGTAGCCCCTTCCCCACAGTGTCACTGGCACTCTCCAGCTTCTTGGTGCCAATTGTTAGCACCAGCAGTGCCACCAGATGAAATATTCCCCAAGCAACACAGATGGATCAAGATGGCACTGGGTGAATAGTCCTGAGAGTCAGCTAATGGCACTGAACCCCTCCTGAACTACATCTGGTCTGGTGAAACAGATTAAGGGTGTGATGTTCTGGGAGGTGAGCTGCAGGGCCTGTGCTGAGAGCACTCATGGGTGTGCCTGGTCACTGCTGTAAACTATGCCTCTCCTCACACTGCTGTGCATAAAGATCCCTGTCTCTGCAGTGACATCTTGTTGGAGGTGTGCCTGGGAGCATCAATCACTGGCATGTAGTTGCATCTTTCAGCAGAGAGCATTTGCACAAAGCCTTCCAGTGAATGGTCCCTATAATGCTCTCTTAGATACCACATTCTCTCCTTAGTGTTTGGTTTCAGGACGGTGCAGTGAGTTTCCCTTTCTCCATTATTTTTACTGTCTGAAGTGGTTCTTGACTGGCAGCTCATAGTGTGAAGAAAAATGCTCCCAAGTCCTCCAGAGATTGTCCCTTGAAGCAAGAGCTGGCATGTTGATGAGTGGGAAGATGATGTCAGCTCATCATTCTTCACTTGGAGGCAGCACAGGACAGAGGTCTGCAGAGCTGGACCCACCTCTGTGTCTAAGCTAGAAGGGCAGGTGCAGAAAAACTTAATTAGTTTGGTGACCAGGATATAGAGTGAGACTGGCAGAAAGCTTGGAGCTGCAGGGATGTGGCATTGGCTGCAGACCCCCCTGGCTCCAAGTGTGACTGGTTCTCCCAGTAAGGGACAGTGGTGCACCCGGTTAGCCTGGACTGTGTGGTCTGTTGAGCAACAGGAGGAACATATTTTGTGTGACTGCAGTGCCAGAGTCTTGCTGATAACAATAATCCACTGCTCTGTCTCCTCAGATCCATGATATCTTCCATGTCTTCCCTCAAAGCCACGAAGATGAGATAGAGTTCATTTTTGCCTCCGAGTGCAAAACAGGCTTCCGGCACCTGTACAAGGTCACCTCGGTTCTGAAGGAGAGCAAGTACAAACGGTCCTGTGGAAGCCTCCCTGCTCCAAGTAAGGGCACTTGTTCTGGTGCTTTAATTGGGCATTTGTTGCTGACCAGTGAGGAAATAAATGTCCTTCCAGCTGGCAGGAATTATGGTCCCATTGGAAACTTCTGCTGTTCTCCAGGAAAGCACTTCAGTGCACAGTCATTCCTCTGGAAATTGTACAGGGGTTATTCTGTTTTCAGCATGCCTTAGTTTTAACCCTGATCCTTCCTTATGGACTAGAGGGAAAAGTTTCCAAAAACCAGATGGGAAACAAGCTCCCCATGATACTGTGAGGCATAGTTGGCTTTTCCTCTTCACTGCTGGAACCTGGTCTTGCTCAGATGCAGGAAATTGCTGTGTGCAAAGCTCCCAGAGTGGTTTTTTCCACAGCATGTGTTCTTAAATTCACAGTTTCATGCTGTGATACTTAATTTACTTAGTGTGTGTTGAAGGCACCTACTGACCTCTGTATGCACAAAAAATATGCCTAATTTTACTGGAGGTCCTAGTTTCATGCAACTGTTGTGGGTCTTTTTTCCACAGAGCATTATATCTTGGGCTGATTAGATTTCTCTGAATGCATCTGACTTCTTTTTCTTGCTGAATCTCCCTCATTCTAAGGGAAATTAAATCATCTTATAAAAGCAGAGTTCTTGCAAAACTCTCCATTTTTGACACTGCATGCTTCCTTTGCCTGCCTATTGTTCAGTATAAAACCTTTATTTCTATGCAAGTGACAAAATATTTTTAGGACTAAAAATCTCTGTACATTGGCTATTTGCAGGTGACTTCAAGTGCCTCATCAAAGAGGAGATAGCAATTACCAGTGGAGAATGGGAAGTGCTTGGCAGACATGGATCTAACGTAAGTCTTGCTCTTGCTTCATGGATATCCTGCCACACACACTGCAGGGAGATGGTTCCTTGGAGGGATCAGCATAAATCTGTTAATCCAGTATGGTTTTAGCCAAAATTCACAGTATTTCAGTTCTGTGTAACTTGTGAACTTGCAGAAGGAGGGAAGGAATGGTCCCCAAACCACTGCTCTTCTAGCTCTGAGCTGGGTGTATTCTTTGATCATTTGAATCAAACTGACAGAGTTGTAGAGAGTGAGAACAGTTGTTTGGTTTATCTCTTGCAGATTGCTGGGCTCCAGCTCAGCATTATGGAGGGGACTCAGGAGGGATTGGGGGAGACTTTGGGATGGTAGAACTGGTTATTGAGGCATGTGCTGTTTGTTTTGTTCCTGGCAGATCTATGTGGATGAAGCCAAAAAACTGGTGTACTTTCAAGGCACAAAAGACTCACCTCTGGAGCATCACTTGTACGTTGTTAACTACGAGAACCCCGGGGAGGTGAAGCGCCTGACGGAGCGCGGTTACTCGCACGCCTGCTGTGTCAGCCAGGTACCTGTGCCTGCCAGGGCTGGCTGGGCTGCTCTGCCTTAGCCCAGGCTTATCCTGTCACTCAGCAGACAGGGCAGTATTGATATACAACAAAAGCAGATTTTAGGCTGTGTTGTGCCCTTCTGTACGTTGTACAGTCAGTGTGTAAAACCACCCTGGAAACCAGACTTGACCTCCCAGTTCCGTTGCTCTCCAGCTCACTTCAGGCAAAAGGAGCTGGAGAATTGTTTGAAACTCTTTAAGCCTGACTCCCTGCCTGCAGTGGACTAGAGAGCAATCACCAGAGGAGATGAGCCTGAGCAGCACTGGGTGGAGTTTCAGGAGTCCAGCTGGGAATTCATGGCCCAGAAGAAGGTGTGTGACATGCTGCTCTTTGATTTTCAGGTGTATCTTTGGGTTTGGAGCGTTAAGGACTGTAGTGTTTCAGAGGCAAAAGTGCTCAGATTTCTGGTTTAATTCAGTCCTTAAGCATCTTCTGAAAGATCTAAATGCAAAAGAAATGATGACTTGCTTGTGGCTGTGCACCGAGGAGTTCAAGGCACGTTCTTTTTCTCCCCAGGACTGTGACATGTTCATCAGCAAGTACAGTAATCAGAAGAACCCCCACTGTGTGTCACTGTATCGGCTGACAGGATCAGAAGATGATGCAGCTCATAGGACTAAGGAATTCTGGGCTACCATTTTAGATTCAGCAGGTAATGGCATGGGTGAGGAACAGGAAAAGGACAAGCAGGATCACAGGATAAAAGATATCCCAACATATGCTTGCTTGAGATTTGCTTTTGTGGCTGACCAGAGTTGTCTCTGAAACTCCAGTTTGTGTGAGGAGTTCTGTGAAGTACAGGAGGGACATTTTCAGCTCAGCAACAAATGGATATAAACAGACCATGAAGGAGTTTAGAGTGGAAATTACAATTTTCTCATGCCAGTTTTAGTGCAGGGAGGGATTTAAGTGCACTCACTTGCTCTGTGTGATGTGCCTGCTAAAGAGTGTGTTCCTGGGGAGGGAGGTGCACTTCTTAAATAGTGTGTGCTGCTGCCTACTCGTGTCTTCATGAGACAACTCTTGGGCTATAATCTTCCACTGGATCTCTGTTGCCTTTCATTTCTCCTTACCTGAGGCATACTCCATGTCCTGTGCTTTCCATGTGTTAATGTAGGGAGTCCTAAGTGGGATTAGGAAGGGATGGGACACCTGTAATGGCTGTGTCAGGGGAGAAGAGTTACTGTCATTCACAGGAGAGCAGGGATGGGAATGTGATAGGGCTCACCTGGTGCTGGGGCATTGCCAGTCTCTGCCTGGATCCAGTCACACCTACTGGAAAGTGTGGGAGAGCTGCATTGGGATTGCAGTGGGACTGGTGACAGGACAGTGGTGCAGCAGAGCTGTGTTACTCATTCATTCCTGTTAAAACCAGGCTCTCTGTTCCCTCCCATGGCAGGTCCTCTTCCCGATTACATCCCCCCTGAAGTGTTCTCCTTTGAGAGCTCCACGGGGTTCACACTGTATGGAATGATGTACAAACCCCACAACCTGCAGCCTGGGAAGAAGTACCCCACAGTGCTCTTCATCTATGGAGGCCCTCAGGTGAGTTGGTGAGCAGTGGGATGGGCTGGCAGGGATCACTCCACTGCTCTCCTGTAGGAACACTTCCTGCTCTTTGCTGAGGGCAGCAGGTGGTATTTTGCCTGTTTGGTGAGTAGGTGCTTGGCCAAAGGTGCTGTAAGGATTCATTGTTCCCAGGTCATGGATCCAGGCACTGCCACTTGTCTGAGGACAGGTATGGAGTAGCAGAGCTGGATCTGGGAGAAAAGGGATTCGGGTAGTCCTTGTTCCCAGTCCTGTCTCCTCTTCCTCTCCAGTTGCTCACTGGACCTCAGTTGAGCTGTTCATACCTGTGACACAGAATGGCTTATTTTACTGGGAGAAGAGTTTATTGCATAGCAGGGAGGGGGAATCCTGCAGTAGGGAGTAGGGATCTTGAAAATTTCACATTATAAAATTGTTTAAAGCATTTAAAGGAAGGTAAATATAAATAAAATCTGATATTTAATTAAGAGGTGACCTCTGGATTCTGTGCTGCTCTTGTGCTCCAGGTACAGCTGGTGAACAACCGGTTTAAAGGAATCAAGTACTTCCGACTGAACACCTTGGCCTCTTTAGGCTATGTGGTCGTTGTCATTGACAACAGGGGCTCCTGCCACCGAGGGCTGAAGTTTGAAGGAGCCTTTAAATACAAAATGGTAAGTGGGCTCTGAGTCTGGCTCTGTTCTCAGCCAGAGATGGGTTTGAGTGCCAGTGTTACCAGCACTGAAGGAGCCCAGCACTGCCTGTGTGACACTCGTGGGGTTTGGGGACAGGCAGTGTGTGTAGGTGAGAGTTGAGGGAGGAAAGATGCTTCATGTGGGAAAGATAAAATGTCATGGTTTGAGGTTGTGAACCAGCTGTAACCTAACGCAGGGTGGTTCATATCAAGGCTGTGACTCCTCACAGATACAATTTGCAGCTCACATGAAGCAGGACAGTTGCATTCTGAGCATGGATCACTCCTGAGTACCAAAGCTCTGAAGGTGGTTACCTTGGGCAATCCTGAGAATGTAACTTTTGCCTATAACTAGCAGAACTTTGTCTCTGCCCTGCCAGGGACAGATAGAAATCGATGACCAGGTGGAAGGGCTGCAGTATTTGGCATCACAGTACGACTTCATCGACTTGGAGCGTGTGGGCATTCACGGCTGGTCCTACGGAGGCTACCTCTCCCTAATGGCTTTAACACAGAGGTCAGATATCTTCAGGGTATGTTCATGCATTGAGTACTTACTCTGGTGGTGCAGACAGAATTTTTCCTTTAATAGTGTGACTTCCATGGGTGGTGACAGCACAAAAACCTTGGAGTTTGCTCTAGACAAGTTAAGACAGTGCAATGGCTGTTTTCTTCAACATTTTTCTGTTTGGGTGACTTCAGAGAGAAGTTGCTTTTCTAGCAACTGTTGGACTGCTGAGCTTGCAATGACTTAGCTGTGCTCCTGTACCTCTACCTATCTTCAGCACCTTATCTTTAAGGTGCTGAAGGTACCTCAGGTACCTTAGGGCAGTGTCAACTGCTGCCCACTTTGTGCCTTTGTGTTGTGAACCAGGTAAGGGAAACGATCCTGGTGAAAAACAACACCTCCTTCTCATCCTCTTTTTGGCCCTGACAGAGTAGTTCCTTTGCAGACTGATCTATTCCCAGATCAAATTGCCCATGCTGCTGCATAGCAGTGTGTTCTGAAGCAGCCAGGAGGACAGCCTGGGGATGGGGAGAGGTACTGGTTCTTGTGCCTGCCTGACTTTAGACACTACAGTAAACAGCCAGACTGCCTTTCAGTAGAGGCGTGGGAAGAGCTGGTTATTGCCCTTGAGATGTGTTTTGTTCTTTGTGGCTACTCTTGCTTTCTTTAGGTCCAACATTAATATTACTGGGACATTTAATAATTATTTGTCTCAACACTTGTTGTATTTTTACCTTTACAAATACCTGCCTTGTAAAGGGGTTTTAGGTGTCTTTTTCCACAAGCCTCTCTGCAAGCTGGTGGTAGCTATGCAGGGTAGTTTGTGGAATCCTAGGGAGCCGTTTCTGTTAGACATGCAAATGGACCCAAACCCACAAAACCTCACAGAATGCACTTCCCTCAGCATCCCTTGCAGGGGGTATGTCTAGAGTTGTTTCCAATTTACCTGTAGGCTTTTCCTGGTTTCCAGCACGTGTGGATTGTAGCTGAGCTGTGCTGTGTGTGAACTGGGGCAGGGACAGGAGGATTGCTGTGCTCTTCCACAGTTACAGTGGGATGAAGCCGTGGGAGGGAAGGACGTGGCCAGCTCAGGGGGCAGTGCTGTCATTGCCAGCTCAGGGGGCAGTGCTGTCATTGCCAGCTCAGGGGGCAGTGCTGTCACTCCCAGGTGAGGGGCAGTGCTGTCATTGCCCTCTCTGTGGCACTGGCAGGTGGCCATAGCCGGAGCCCCCGTCACGCTGTGGATTTTCTACGACACGGGGTACACGGAGCGCTACATGGGCCACCCGGAGCACAACGAGCAGGGCTACTACCTGGGATCCGTGGCCATGCAGGCTGAGAAGTTTCCTTCTGAGTGAGTTTGCTTCTGCCTCTTGTCTTCTTTTTCCTACCAGGAAAGTTCAAGCCCCATAGACACATTTTTTATCTCCCTGTTCTTGGTATTTCTCTAATCACAAATGCTCACATTAAATAATATTTTAAAAAAACCAAACAATACCCAACACTAATAAACTTAGTACTCAAATACACATTTGCATAATTACAGACCATTTCATGTAAGCCCTTTTATACTGTATTTTATGTCTAAAGAAATGACAAACATATCTTCAATTTGATTAGCACTTCAGAGCTACATTAAGCTAAACAAAAATTAGTTAATTGGGATGTTTTTGTATGTTCTGAGGCTGTCTCAGCAGTGCAATATGGGGCCTTGGGCTTTCTTGCCAAATAGTTGAAATCAGCAAGGTTTCAGGCCTCATATTGTCCAAGCTAGGAAGCATTGCTGAGAAATAAATAAGATATTCAGATAAAAATGTCTGACTGTAATATGCATGTGCAGGAAGAACTTTCAGAGGAGGAAGGAGCAGGTTCGAGAAATCTATCTATCCAGAGCAGTTTACAACTGTGAAATTACTGCTTTCAATGCAAATACTCTTTCTGGGGAGTGTTTTTGTAGGGATGTGTGTGGACTGTGAAATGAGTGGGATGCTGTCTAGAACTGTTTGTCTCTTGCTTTTCCCAGACCAAACCGTTTGCTGCTGCTACACGGATTCTTGGATGAGAACGTTCACTTTGCACACACCAGTATTTTGCTCAGCTTTTTGGTGAGAGCTGGGAAACCCTATGACCTACAGGTAAGGCCAGAACCAGGGTGTGAAGATAATAATGTGTGTGTCTTGGAGGAGTCCAGCATTGGAGCTTGTACCATGGCTGTGCTTGACACCTTGGAATTCTAGGATAAAATTGTAGCATTTCAGCCAGGCATTTTTTTAAAGGTTAATATTTTATGAATTAACAAAAAGAAAAAATGGGTAAATAAGCAGTTAAGGCTGTTCCTGAGGAGATCTGCAGCTGGAAGGCAGTGCAGCAGTGTTCATGCAGCATGGAACAAGATTCTGCATTTAATTAAAACCTGCTGGCTCAGTGCAGGTGGAGCCCAGGGGTCCCACACCACACTGCAGAAGTGGGAATGTGCTCTGGCCAGGAGCTGCCTCTGCTCAGCCAGGCTGATCCTCTCCAGCACAGCTGGATCCCAGTGGGTTCTCCTGGGTTCAGGCAGTGGAGGATGAGGTGTGTCAGTTCAGGTGCAGAGTTAATGCAGGGACATTGCATGGACATTTGGAATGTGGCTCTGGGACTGATTTAAATATTGGCACCTTCACCTCCTGTGGATATTTACGACTTTATTTTACATTTCAGATCTACCCTCAGGAGAGACACAGCATCAGGGTCCCTGAGTCGGGGGAGCACTACGAACTGCACCTGCTCTATTACCTGCAGGAGAACCTGGGCTCTCGCATTGCTGCCATGAAGGCCATGTGACTGACCTCAGAACTCTGCTCCACAGCTGCTCTCTGGACAGGGAGGTGTAGGAAGCTAGAGAAAGTAGAATGGAACGTTGCTTTCTGGTGCCTGCCACACGTACACACCCTCACAGACACTTTTTTAAAAGTAAATTTGGTGCCATACGGGAAATTAAAGTACGGTGATCTAATAACTTTAGTTATTAAACTTTAAGTTTAAGCTGTAAATAAAATCCAATGTCTGTGGTATAATACAGTACCATGGGTGTTCTCTTGGGGGACGAGCTGAAACTGAAAATAACATACTTCTACAGCACCAGATCTTCACTTTTTAGAAGAATTACGGCATTATTGATGTATTTTTACAGTGTGTTCCTTGGTATCTTATTACATTATACTGGATTATTTACTCACTACACAGCAAGAGTTTACCTGAATGGTTACAACTTTTATTAATTTTAAATGCTATCATATAGCTTTTATGCTTTGTGAAAGGGATGTGTCTCACTCCTTAGAAGGTGGTCACAAGTTGGACACATCTCCTGTCTAGATGTTAATTGTTTTTTAAGAAGAAAGACTTTTAAGCTGCCTCTTAACATATTTAAAGTTTGGATTCAGATCAGTTGATGCCAGGTTCTTTGATTCCTTCTCCCCTAGGATAAATCATTCTCTTTTCTTCCAGCAGCTTGAGAACCTATCCTGATTGTACTTGATTTCAGTGGAGAAGTGAATTAATACTTTACTGTGATATGGGCATAACAATCTTTTATTCTGAGGTGCAGACTAACTTAAGGTAAAAATGAGAAACTGTAAACTTTCAAACAAGCTTCAAAGTGCATCCTGTTGAGATTTTTCCCTAATGTTCACTCTGGAGCTGGGTTTGCAATACTCCTTCCTCACCCTCACATCAGCATGATATTGGCATATGCATCCTGTTACAGTGTAGAAATTCAATACTCTAATTCCAAGGTCTGCAGAGTATGTGTGGGGAGACCTTACATGTGAGGCAATATGAGCTGTTCTGTTGAATTTCCTCATGTATGAGGGGCTATTTCCCAGGCTCCTGCCCTGTCCAGTCCCCTGTTCCTGGGTCCTTTCTAGCACTACTGTGCATGATGATGATGATGCTGTCTTTGAGAACCCCTTTCTGTACAGCTTCAGGTAACCCTCAAGGAATTGCAGTCCCAGTTGTGTTTTTACTACTGAGGTTTTAACTAAGCAGCAGGCTTGGCTGAAAAGCATAAGCGTGTGAAGGCACTTCTAACTGGCAACAGGTAATTTAGGATAGAAATCCATACAAAATTGTTCTCTTTAATCCAGAAGATTCTCCCTTTGGTACTTGCCTCTGAGACTGTGATAAGTTTTAATGGTTTTTTTAGAAACCCAAGAGCTTCCTTTCTGTTTTGGTCCTAGAGAGAAGCAGAGCATGATTTTCTTTTCATCTGCTGAAAATCTGGAATCAGTCTTTATGCTCTTAGAACTCCACACGTTGTAACCTTGTACTTTCCTTGATTTTGTACTATTCATCTTGATCCCAGAACTCTGGGATTTAACAGAGTCTGGCTGTATCAGATCAAACTGCATCATTTTTCAGTAAACCGCTGGCCATGTGCACCAGAGCAGGGGAGCTGGGGCAGTTCCGCGGTTGTAAAAGCCGTGTGTGAGAACAGGATCTGGTTTTTGGGATGCACAAAGGAGCCAAAGCCAGCAGGCTGCAGGGAGTTTCCTCGCAGTGGGGAGCCTTGGTTCGGGCTGTTTGCTGGTTTTCAGGTCGCAGAGGTTCCAAGTGGATCAGTTAAAACACCATTAGCAGGTCAATAACGGGTTGATTTTGGGAAGGGTGTGGCCGAGAAGGAGCCCAGCTCCAGCAATGTCTTCTCTTTGCGGTTAATTGTGACTGAAGCAAAGGCTGCATCCCTGGGAGTGTGTTACAGCCAGCACCAGGAGAGGAGCACAGGTGCAACACAACAGTGGGTGCAGACAAAAATAAGCTGTTCCTCTGGAATTCCATTGTGTTCCCAACGTGTTTATGCTGTATTATATATACATATATCTATATCTGTTCATATATACATATATGTATAAAATTACCCATGGATAGTATTCACCTTTTCCAAGGTTGTTTATATTTTGTTCAATATTAAATTAACTTGCTTTTTTGGGGTGTTTTTGTTCTTTTTCTAGAGATGATTGCCCTTGAATGTAAATGTATATGATTTTTAAGATGAAATTGATCCTTTTGTTTTAAAAACAGAACAAATATGGCCTTCATCAAACAGTGCTTTTTTGGGGGTCTGAAGAACTAAACATTACGTGAGTAAACTAGGCTGGGTTTGGATTTGAGGCAGGATGTGATTATAAGTGCTGACATAGAATTTTTAATAATGTATCCTTCCACTGTTGAAAATATATACATCAAAAAGCTATAAAAGTACAATATACTGTAACTGCTCTGTTTTGCAACATAAATTATGGATTCTTTCTTTCCTACCATTTTCTTTTCTTTTTACTGTAGTTAAGCACTTTAAGACCCCGTGCTCTCTTATCCTGTGGAAGTGCTGGAAGGGATTTATCACCAGAGTTTTGTAGTTCTTGCAAAAGAGATGCCTTAGATGAAGTCTGATTCCAACTAAATTCCCAGTGGAGAAAGGCCACGTTGTGATCGAGACTGCAGAGGTCATAAGGTGTTAGTGCTGAGGGATTTGGCATCCTTATTTTTGGGGGGAGTGGTATTCCTGCACCTCATATGGTGAAGTGTTGGCCTGGCCAAGGAGCAGGACAAGGCTGTACCTTGCAGTCCTGGAGATGGGAATGTCACTCAAGGAGATTTCCAGCCTGTTTGATATTTGGGATTGTACTTTGTCACTTCCTGCATGTTAAAAAATCTCTTGGTTAACGTGAGTTTTAAACAGAACTGGTGAGATCCTGGGGAAGCACATGCAAGGGAGGTTGTGGAGCAAAAGGGTGTGAGGAGGAGCCTTTGCTGTGGCTCCCAAACCAGAGGCTGGTATGTCCCTGTGAGGCCCCTCTGCCTTCCAGAGGTTCTGTGTCTGCCCTGCTCTGAGCAGAAGCAGGACTGAGCCTTCCTTGCATGGTGGATATTTAGTTGCACAGGTGTCTTTGAGATGAATGTTTTCATATGTTTAAGAACATATATGAAATATGGGGATCTGAGTGCTGAGGTACTGAAGTTGTAGCGTGTTGGTGCAGGCAGTTTCCTGTCTTTTGAGGTGCTTGGGTTTGGTTGTGTTCCTTCTGGTGAAAGCACGTTCTTTCACCCCATTTTAGTGCAGCTTCCAGTGATGCCTTGTCAGTGTGGGATGTGCAAAGCTGTTGGGTTTCACCCCCACCTCCTTTTGTTCTCAATGATCTCTTTTTATTCAGAACACAGTAAAATTAGTATCTACCCAGAAATGCTTAATTTTTACAAATTCAATGGAAAAATGAGCTCAAAGCACCAAGCGAAGCTTTGAAAATAACTAACTTCATTGTATTAGAAGGGAAAATGCATTCCCTACTTACTAGTGGCATTTAGAAATAGGCTATGGAAAAACTTTCTGAGTGGGATAGTGTAGTAATGCTTTAACCCTGGAGAACCTGTGCCTGAAACTGGGTAGGAAATTATGGAGAATTCTCATACTCCAAGTTCCAACCCATATTCCCTGCCAGGAGAAGTGGATTGTGCTCCTGCTGGGTGTGTCTGTGTGTCCGGCTGTCCTGCTGCTGCCGTGACACCCAAGCCCTGCCCAGGCAATAACAGAGTTTGAGTAAGGGAAACCCTGGCCAGGTGAGAGCCCTGCCTTGGGCTGCCTGTTTCCTTCAGTGCCAGAACCCTACAGAGACTTTCCATGTGCCCCTGTGGAAGGGGCAGAGCTCTTCCTGCGGTTTTTCCTTGGCTGTTCTGCGCAGTAGAAGTTCAGGTGTTTAATTTGAGAACATGAAGTGCCTGCTGTTTGCGTTAACAAAATTGCATGTCTCACTCCAGTGGGTTTATTGGGCTCCCTCCCTCCCCCTCCTGAGCTCCATGGCTTTTAATCATGTAAAGTGGAGACATTAGTTTTGCTGCGTTTTATTACAAAACCTTTGTTGCAATAAAGATGCTGCTAAATAAATTGAATTAAATGTTGGGTTTTTTTCCACCCTATTTTCAACTGTCTCTCTCCTTGATTTAGGAGAGCTGGTGTGTAATTAAATCTGTGCCCTCGTTGCGCTGTGGAAAGCAGCAGTGATGTGTGTTTGATGCACGTCGGGTGTTCCACAAAAGCATCTGCCATGTTTCCTGTCCCTTGTGGTTCGGGAGATGGATACCACCAGGAAGATCAGGCATTTCATTGGCACAGGCATGTTCCCTCTCCTAAATGTTTCCATGTGAATGCTGCTCACAGCCCTCGGCAGCCACCAGCAGGAGCTGTCGCACCGGGGACTGCAGGACGCAGCCTCGCCGAGGTGGGACAAGTGCCACGGGGGAGGAGGTGGCCCCGGTGCCCCGGCAGAGGAACCGGTGTGAATGGAATGAGCAGTGCAAGAGAAGAGATGTCCCTTCGTACAGTCACCTTGTGCTCAGCCTCCTGTTTGTCTCTCTGAGCAAATGGGCTTTGCAGGCACCCCAGTTCCCATGTAGTGCTATCCCAGAAGGTCTGGGGGGTGGCTCAAGGCAGATAAAATTCATGTTTTGTTCACTCCTGGTTTTTCAACCACAGAGAAACACCCCCTGTTCAGGAGTGGGGGAAGCACTGGCCTGTGCTCTGCCCCGTTCCTGTGCAAGGTTCCCAGTTTGCAATCCTTAGTGTGCATCCGTGGAGGCTTCTGAAGTGTGAGGGGAAGGAGTGAAGATTTGGCAAAGTCCTTTCAGGCTAAAGGCATGGTATATTTTTAGTTTGGGGTCACAGTGCTGGTCTGGGACGGGATAACAGGAAAATCTTTCCTGGAAGAACTTAGGGCCTGAGCACAATTAACCCTCCTGTCATTTTACGGGATTAATAACAAAACTGCAAATGGCAGCTGGGATTAAAGGGCTGTGTTTTCCTCCCCAGCATCAAGTATTTTCTCAGGATAATAATTTTCCAGACTGCTCCTGCCAAACAGACCTATGGAGAACCAGAGCTGGTTCAGTTGAGTTCCTCAGCACAGGCATAGAACACCACTGGACGGGCCCTACAGGGCTGCATGTTTCCCAGGGAATTCCCAAAATCGGGATTTCCTCTTCCAAAAGCAAACAGCAAGAGACTGCTGCAAGGTGAAAACCAGCAGCAAGGAAATGATGACCCAAAAGCAGCAAGGTAGGGACCTGTGGGAAGAAGGAGTGGTGCTGCAGGGCCAGGACTGCATTCCCTCCCTCAGCTCTTGGAGCCATGCTGTTTGCTTCCTGCTGGAAGAAAAGCCCTTTTGCTTTTCCAACAAAGATAGTTTGAACAATTTGCTTTCACCATTGCCCTCCCTCTTTTCCTTTCTATTCTACTTTCAATTTCGTTAGAAATAGATGAGTAAATACCGTGTACGTTTGTGTGGGAGCTGCGGTGGCTTGTGGTTTTATGATTTTCCCCCCAGCTGTGATTCATTGCTTTTTACATTTTTTAATCTATTCCCCCGCACCCCCTCCTGCTCTCCCTGTCTCCTTGCAGCCCAGCAGCTGTCGTTATCAGTGAAATGACTTGACATTATTTTGCTGTACTTTGTTTCTATTCATTGATTTGTTGAATGAAAACTATTTATCTGGCACTGACACGCGAGATTGGAGCCTTTCAAGAAGAGGCAACTCTGCAGTATAATTTTGCTCCAAAATGAGCAGAGCAAGAGCTCTGTGTTAAACCAGCCCAGCTGAAATCCCTGGCCCCATGAGCACAAGCAGTGGCTGCACAGCCAACAGAGGTGATGTATAGGAAAAGCATCTTTCCTTATCCTGGCTGCCCCTGGGAAACCCTGCTGGGCTCTTGCCAGAGGCCAATGAGGGATTTCTCTAGAGCTGGGGATGCAGGGAAGTGCAGGAGGGGAGGCAGGTGCTGAGCAGCAGGTGTGTAGTGTCTGACCGGGGCTCCCAATATCAGGAGGATGTGGAGCAAGTCCAGAGGAGGCCATGGAGATGCTCACAGAAGCTGTGGGTGCCCATCCTGCAAGTGTTCAAGGCCAGGTTTGATGGGCTTGGAGCAACCTGGCATAGTGGAAGGCGTCCCTGCCCATGGCAGGGGGTGGAATGAGATGATGTCTACAGTGCCTTCCAAATGAAACAGTCTCTGATTCTGTGATTCCATGATTTTGTCTGGGTGTAGATGAGTTGTTCCCTTGGCATGACGAGCATCGCAGTGCTGGAGCACAATCCAGACTTGCTCCTTTGCCTCCTCTCTATCTACAGTGAGTTCATCCCCATTACAATATTGGGCATCCAGGGAAAACCACCTTCTGGATCCCTCCTGTGATCCAATAAGCCTGGAGAGAGGGTTGCACATCTCCAAAAACAGGTGCTAGTGGCTGCTGTGATTTCAGTTTTAAAAAACCTGGGCACTGTTACCTCGAATGCCAGAAGCTGGTTCCCTGCCAGCGCTGCTCAGAAAAATCCCACCTCCTTGGCTCCATCAATACCATCCCACAGCTTGAAGGACAGGTTTTGCCTAGGGAATACGCTCTTGTTTGAGGGATTCAGGATCCCTTTTTCCCACAGAGCCCTAGCTCCTTTCTTCCCGGCACAATCAGCCCTCTTGCCGCTTTTCTTGCCTTTTCTTCCACCGCTTTCCCACATTCTGTTCACACCTTCATGAATATTCAGAGGCCATTGGCCATATGAAGCTATTGAGAGCTCTTGTTAACACTCCTCCTAATGACATGCACCTTCAATAGAAAACAAAAACACAGATAAGAGCTTGTTAGCGCAGACCCTTGTTCCCCACCTAACAAGGTTTCCATTGACTCGGACACTTGTGGTGACACATTGCTTGCTCTCACTGTTGCCTCTTTTGATTTGCGACTGGCTTTTACCGAGGGGGTTTTTTCCTTCTATTTTTTTTTCCCTTCCTTTTTTTCCCTTTTTAGATTTTTTTTTTATTGTGCGGTTTTAAGCTAATTAAGAAAAAGGTCAGGCTCCCCGAACAATGAGGAGCGGCGGTACAATGCGCCCCGGGAGCGGCGTGCGCGCAGCCCCGAGCGGCGGGCGAGGGCCGGGCTGCGGCGCCGTGCGCCTGGGAAAGTTGTGCCGCGAGTGGCACAGGAAGAGCCGAGCTTGGGTCAAGAGGTGATTAAAGCTCGGCGAGAGGCTCTGAAAAGGGGCTGAGACCACCCGCCGCGGTTCCCAAGGGTTCCCCGGGTCCCAGCCTGACTGGACATCCGCGGTGGCCAAAACACCACCCGCAAGGCCAGGCAATGGGGTGACTCTTGCAAAGCACCACATCATCTGTGAGATGCTCCCAGTGATGCCGCTCGCAATTTATGGCCGATGTACGTGGAGAGCAGAGCCCCACAGCCACATCCCCAGTGGCACCGTCTGCCGCGGGGCTTTTCCCTGGGACTGGAATCCCATCCGGCTTTGGCGACTCTTTTCTTCCCTCCTGCAGTCGTGCTTTGCCTCCCTCCCGCCGTCACGGAGATCTGCCAGGCTTTCATTAGCTGGGCCCACCCATTCGATGCCATGAGATGCCTGGCTTCTTGTTGTTGTTGTTGGGTGGTTTTGGCCACACCTCATTATTCCTCCTATTATTAGGCTCTCGCGGTGTTGTTTGTCATCTTGTCACGGCCCTGGAGTTTCTATGGATACTGGTCCCCTAAGTGGCCATGCTATCAATTAAGACAGCTCCATGTCTGAACTCTTCCAGGGGACTTCGTGAAGATCCACAGATAAATTCCCTGATTTCCCTGCAGTTCCTTATGTAGCTGCCTTTTCTGTTATGACCACTTGGTCAGAGCTCAGCATATTCAGGTTTTTCAAGCATCAAAAGGCAGGATTACCTGCTTGGCTAATAGAATTAGCTAGAGGGTGATGGGGTTAATAATAAACCAGATTTTATACATATATATTTATGACAGGGCGTAATAAATAAGCTAGAATGAGATAATCATCATAGTGATGTAAGTAAAAGCACCAGCAACAAAACCTGCCATGGAATAAAAAGATATATGCTTTATTATGCTTTTTTTGGACTCCCTGGGAAGAGGAAAAAGCCTCTTTTTCTTCCTCTTCGTGCTCAGCTTAAGGACTGACAACTGTGCAAAGCTGACAGGATGCTGAGTATTTCTTCTGAAAATAAGACTGCTGAAAGTTTCCATATAGAGCAATTTAAAATTGTTTTCCTTGTGAAAAGCAGCATAAGTAAGCAAAATAAAAAGCATAGCATTTCCAGTGGGAAAATTAGAAGAAGGTCGTGCTGGGTTGATCAGGACTTTATTGGGAACAGGCTGAGCACCAGGAGCAGCTTTGCTGAGCACCTGGCAGTTTCTCACTCTCCTCTCACTGTTCTTCGAACACCCAGTATGTTTCCTTGGATAAATTTGCTTCACCTACTGATTTTCTTTCATGGGCGCTCTGCCTCCATGCCTGTACCAGCTCATTTTTGCTCTCCCTGTGCAGGTGAGCAGATCAGGGGCGTGTTGCTGGAGCTCCCCCACTCTCAGTCAGTCACTTCATTTTTCTGTATCTGTAACCAGAAAATGTAGGTATTTAATGATTTCTCAGAAGTATCAGGAGGTTTCCAGCCTTTCAGCTAGAGAGGCTGAGCACTGTTTGCATTTACTCTCTGGTGAGAATTAGTGTCTGGGGGCAGGAGGCAGCAGGGAAAAAGTCTTTGATTTGGATTTGAGTTTTGGCTGGTGATTATGATTCTTTATATGCTCTAAACCAGTTTATCTCTCCCTAGGTGGATGTGTGCTGCCAGCAGTGTGATAATATCCATCGAGGGCCGCCCAGAGGTACAAGGAATAAACTCATCCATTATTAGCTAATACAGGAAAGTGATTCGATATGGGTCTCAGAAGCTGGAGTAGATAAATAGGATGATAAATGTTGGCATTAGCAGACGTGACTGACTCCTCTGTCTCTGTGATTTGGTAGTGCCCAGTAATTAAATAGTTGGAGTTTAATGTATTTTAAACTAGAGCTGCAGCCTGTAAATCACGGAGATTATGCTCTTCCCTGCTGTGCACTCTCTGGGTCGGGAGGAATTCCCATTCCTGTGCCGCAGCTGTCCGCGGCTCCGGCTGGGTATTGCATCAGTGGGGACCAGCAAAGGCAGCACCAGCCCTGCTGCTGGCCTTGGGCAGTAAACACATTCCCAGAGCCTTTCCAGCCCAGCAGGGCATGTTCTGCAGCCCTGGAAGGATCCCAGCCCATGTCCTCTCCATCTTGGGTAGTCTCTTCTGTTCTGGCTGGAGCACCTTCATGCCCATGTACACATGCAAACACATGCCAGGCCACTGCAGAGCTTAAATTCCAGAGGGCAAAGCATCCCAGTGGGGCCATTTCCTCCCAAAACCTGCGCTGTGTCACTGTGGGAGCAGCAGCCCCCTGGGCTGGTTTTGCTTTCAGACATGATTTTCAGGATTACTGTTTTCAATTTTTCCATGTTCATCATCATATTTCACACCAGGGTTGACTTTTCTTTGCAGCCAGACTGTGACCTTGTACTAAATTAAAGTGGTTGTCTTTTTTTATATACAGGTCACCCAAGAAGGAAACCCAACCCTTTCCAATGCAGCTAAAACTGTACTGAACTAAAAGTTACTTTTTCTCTATATACGCAACTATTTTTGTTTCTCATTCTTTGTTGGCCAGACCTGACTCTTCTGCTGGAGGTTGGTTGTATTATGCAGAGTTTTCCCATTAGCAAAGGTCTAATTTAAACATTTCCATGCAATTCAGCCATTTTATACCTTTTAACACCATTTCTGGATTAGTTCAGGCTTTTACTCAGAAATTTCTCTGTGATAACTGGCCCCATATCCAGACATGGCTCTACCAGAGCCTGGCTATGATGACCCTGAAATACTGTCTGGAACCACAGCTGGGATAAAACCTGTCCCTGCTCTTCCTGCATATAATTATTTTTAATAAAATCTATTTGTACCTCAAATTATTTCCTCTTCCAAGCATTTTATAATTAAACAATTAGTTTTGCTGTATTTTGCAAGTTACAGTCTCTGAGGTTTGCCTGCTGCACTGCATGGAGTGGTGGTGAGTAACTTTCCTCTGGGGGAAGGATAAAAATGAGTTCTGCTTTAGCTAAAATAGATGTTTCTTTACTCTTTTGATGAGCAGAAGCTGATGATTGTCAACCACCAGCCTGAAGCAACAACTACTATTGCTTTCAGCAAGATCAGCAGCAGTTTAATGACTGATGAGCAGGAATTATTGGAGAGGAGTTGTGTTTTGGAAAGCATAAGGTACCTTCCCCACTGGGCTTTGCAGGGAACTAGATCATGTGTAAATCATCCTGTGGCTTGTTTTTTCTATACACTGTTGTTGTTTTCCTTTCAGATCACTTTTAGCCTGCCTGTTCCAGGTACATTGTGATACACAACCCACACAAACCCAGGGGATTTCACCCTGTGAAGGGTGGTGTGGGAGCTGCCATCAGAAGCTGAAGGACATGGGGACCTTCAGTCCTGGCTCCATGGTGGGCTGTGGTAGGATTAAAGATCAAGCCCCTTTTCCAGATCCCACTGCAACCCCCTTCTTTCCAGGCTGTTGTGCCTCCCTGTGCCCCATCCTTTGAATAACGCTGTTCTTTAGTTGCACAAGGGGCTGTGGGGGTGGGATACAATGCAGGTTGCCCATGGACCAAAGGGATAAACTTTTATAAGCTCTTGCTGAGATTTGGAATGAAGAAATATGTGAGTTTGTAGCTGTTGGACCAGAGAGGCTGTTTGGGTATGAGCATGGAGCTATGGAAAAAAAAGTGTTGGTATAGAGTTGACAGAGCTGCCCAACAGCAGCTGGAAGCTTTTCCCACGATGAAACATCTCTGGAAGAATGAATTCCCAGCCCTGGGTGACCTACAGTCTTAAGTGTTGAGGAGGAATGACAATGCCCAAATCCCCTCATCCTTGCAGCTAGAAGTTAAATTTCCTCCTGTCTGGTCCTCTACTAAGCAGAGTCCCTGCCCTTGCAGCTAATGGCACCTTTGGTTGCTAAAATTATTTTACATAAATAGAAGTGACTCAAAGGAGAGTGGTGTGTGGAAAGCAGTAGAAGCCACCTGGTCTGGCTCTGGATTTTTTTAGCCAAGTGAAGTGGTAAATGGAAAATGCAGCTGGATGTAGACAAATGCAAAGTGATAATTATGGGCAGCGAATGGAAAGGGTGGAAAACAGCAGGATCACATCAAAGGTGGAACAGCCAGAGAGGAGGCAAGAGGTACTGCAAAAATCCCTTAGCATGATCCAGGATGGAATGGAGCAAAGTGCCCCCAGACCCTGCTGTACATCAGCAGAGGTGCCAGGGGGGCTGCAGAGGTTTCCCATGTCGACAGCCAGCCCATGGCTTCGCAGCAGGGACAGCGAATGTGGCTGTGTCTGAGGAACTGCTCCACACAGCACTTTTGCTCTGGCACCTCTTTTAAAATAGAAATGATGGGTCATTACTGCAAATTTGCTGAGTTAATTCATTGGGCTTGTGTGTGTGGAGTGGCAAAGAGGAAAGCAAAGGGGTCCACGTTTGCCTGCAGCCATCTTTTATGGTCCAAGCAGCCAATTTTCTGTGTAACTGTAATAAATCACGGCGACAGACACACAGGATGCTGCTGTCTTTATATAATTATTCCATAAATTGCCCATTTTCTCCCCCAGAAAGGCCTCCCAGTCCCTTCTCTTTGCTGGAGCATGTTGTTATCCTGAGCACAATACGACAAATGCATTTGAAGAACTTACTTTGTAAGCAAAGGGTAAAGAGAGGGAGCCTGCTCCTGTTTCCATCGAGTGGCTGTTTGCTCCAAGGGGATTTGCAAAGCAAGGGAAGCAACCTTACAGCTCAGGAAATCGAGCATGAACTCCAGGACTGAGGGGAAAGCAGGGCTGAAAAGCCAATCAACACAGAGCCAAGCTGCCAAGGGAGTGGCGGGCAAGGGCACGGCCGAGCAGGGCTCTGCTCCTCCTTTACTCCACTCTTCCTTGGAGGTGCCTCCTGCATTCCCTGGAATTAACTCCCATGATGAATTTTGAAGTCCCTTGCCACAGTGGTGAAGGGAAGCTTTGACATCTCTAAGTTGTCTCTGTGCAAGTGGCATTTTAGTCACTGCTGCAGACAGTGCAAGGTCAGCCCAGCAAAGTCACCTTGATGACCAGTCCTTCTAAACCATCCCAGTTCCTTCCTGCTCAGATTTGCTTCTGAGAAGCTTTTAGTTCTCTTCTTATTCCTTTTGCATCCTCATTCCCTGCCTAACTGCAGTTTCAGGCTGCTTAGCTGGAAGGCACAGACCAGGGCAGGTTCTGCCTGCAACAAGTCAGATAAACTGTTCTCCTGTGGGCACTCACCAGTGTAAAACCCCCACAATTTGTGCACAGCAGGACTTTGGGGACCTCTTGGCCTGGCTGGTGTTTTGATAACTGAGCTTGTGTTGTTTCTCTTTCCTCCTGCCTGTAGAAGACACTTCTTAAAAATACAGCAAGTGTAAAGGAAAGAAAAAAAAAAAAGGACCTTTTTCCAACAAGGATATAAAACTTCCATCAAATCAGCTGTGTCACTAGAGACCCAAAGCTAATAAGTTGATCTTACAGATGTATAATAAACTCATTTATTAGGTTTTTATTTTAGGACTTGGTGGTATTAATTAGATTGATATGGCCCATAAATCACTTGATTTGGCTGAGCCCTCAGATACTTGTAATTTAAATTAATACAAGTGCAGCTTAATTAATCTGATTAAATCCTGGGACAAGCAAGGCAGTGTCTGCAGTATCCAGGAGTACATCACAAGGAAAAGGAGTATTTTAAGGTAAAGCAGCTTCTTCACTGCAGGGTCAGTTTTGTTCAGCTGGCGAATCAGGGGACAAGAATAGAACTACAGGAGATGCAACCCAAAAAACAGATACTCTGGCTTTGCCCTGACACCTGGAAGCTGGGCAGAGCTCATCACAGCTTCTGGACCAGGTGAGGGGCTAACCTTCACAAATTCATGGCAACTGCTCTGGTTTTGGGGAGTCCTGATCTTTTTTTATCCTTTGGCAGCAATAAATGAATTCTCAGAAGGTGAGTTTAAGACATTGGTGAGCATAAGCCACAGGCTAATCTCTGTTGTAGTCACAATCTGGATTTTTGACTCCCTTCAATGCTACTGAGAAGAGATAACATTTCTTTCCAGGAGGGAATAATCCATTAATTGGTTCTTCCTTGCTCAAGGGACTGAGACCTTTCCAGACACGAGCTGCTGTGTTCCCCAGGCCAGGACCAGACCCAAACTGGGAACGGAGCAGGCAGAGGTGGAGATGAGCTGACGTGTCCCACCTGAGACTTGCCTGCTCTGCATTCCCTTCCCATCCTGACTATTCCTCCTTGGGGATGTTTCTGAGTAGTGGATGATGATTTTATTGTGACTTGCCTGTAGAGAGGATGGAATGCACCCTCCTGTGGGACACACTTTGCAGGGTGCTCTTGCAGGGGTGCACCCATCTGCTCCCCAGCATTGATGGTTCCTAAGCCTCTTCCAGGTGGATAACACCAGACACTCAAACAGTGTTTCCATCTATTTTTTTTTCCAGAATGCTCTGTGCTTACAGCTCTCAAGATGGATGTTCCAAGTCTGTAGAGCCCAGGCATTTGTTGTGTAGTCTTTTCCCTACACTCCTGCTAATTTGCCTTAGTCTAAGTGAGCTCCCCTATGGATAGGAGTGGAATTCAGACCCTGTGGTGCACCCTAGCCTCGGTTCCTCTGTTGTCCACAAGCTGTCCATGTGGGATGGAGGTACAAGTTTGGTGTTTACAGCAGCTCCCCAGAATCTGGATGAAAACCCCTTCCAAGGCTCCCATGGTATGTCTAGCAGCAAAGCACCAGCCCAGGGCTCGTGCAGCCGCAGGTTGTTTCTGTTACAGTGCGGATACCATAAAATATGTTTTCTTTAAAAGCAGGAGATAATGCTGTTACAGCAGTTGGATTAATCTAATATTCTCCTTCATCTTCAAAAGAGAATTGCCTAAATAGTCAGAGAGGCACATTTTATGAGTCCTTCTTAAGGGCTATCAATCAAACCTTCCAAGAAAGGCACTGATGCCCTTTTGCTCACAAGAGGGAAATTGGATTCCCCACGGCTTTGCTTTCAGTCTGCTGTAGCCTTGCCGTGTAATCGCTGCATCGCAAAGGGCCTGGCCATCATTTTCTTCTACTGGTCTGAAGAAAAAACCCACATGGAGGAAACCTGTAAGAAGAGAGGGAAAACAGCCCAATTAAAGGCAATGATCTCTTAGCTCTCTGCCCTCTCTCCTGCCTGGATGAGGCAGATGTAAAACAATAGCTTTATTTGTGCAAGTTTTAATTGGGTAGTTCAAAGGAAGCAGCGGAGGCTCTTTTGATCTCTTGGTGTGTTTGAATGCCACGTTGCAGCGGTGCCTGCTGGCCACGGCAGTGACCTCTTGTGTTAATTAGTGTTTATCTGAAATCGAATTAGCTCACAACTGGGAGAAAGCAGAGTGAAAAGCGGGGGATAAGCAGAGATTTGTGCCGTTCTCAGTTCGAGGTAAAAGCAGGTCTGCTGAAGTTGACGTTAACATAACTCAGAGAACATTACATTTTTGCTTTGTTTTTCTAACACTCTAGCTCAGATGGTCCCATTTCTCTTCCTAATACCCTGTGCTGCCTTCATCTTTGCTGAGTCTGCTGGTCCACACTGCTCATTGGAACTTAAACCATAAACCAACACCGAACAATGATGCATTATTTATAGGAGACCGAAGGCTGTGAGGTTGACAATAGTGCAAAGCTTCTCTTTCTTGTGGTCAGTAATCCATAAATAAATACATCATCTATTTAGGTTTGCAGAACTGTCTGATGGATGGGAATAGCCTGCATTATACAACGAGGGCACCAAGGACCTTGTGAAAGCCACCACCTGCTTTTGGGGCAGATTGGCCGTTTCTGAGTAAACTCTTGATGGAGACAGGGGGTGTGAGAGCTGCCCAGTCACATTTCTGGTGCTCATCTGGGGAACTCTCTGGAAGGTAAAAGGAAATAGGGTTTAGAAATTCATAAAATCATCAAGTTCTCTGTGTGAAATATTAGCAAGAACAGAATTTCATAGCTAAAAGTACCTTACTGGACAGGTATACAGTCCCAATTTCTGAGCAGAGAATAGCCAGGGTTGTGGAAACATCTGTCCAAACATCCATGAACATCTGCAGGCCTTCAGCATGTTGGACTGGCTGAAATCTCATCCTAAGATCAGATCTAAATCTCAAGGTTTTTCAAGTGCAGGAATGGTTTTATTTCAACCTTGCTTTTCACTCCTAAGCTGCTTTCAGTTATCACCTGGCTGGATTTTCCTGCTTGCCCCCATAATGAGCTCATCAATGGGGGGCAAGGCACCCCAAAAATGCCATGGTGGCACTTACTGCGTGTCCTTGGGTGTACAGCACTATATTTTCTGGGATTAGCCACAAGAGGGTGGCATGAGGATGTGCACCAGGCAGCCTCCCTGCTTCGCCGCACGTTTTATAGCCAGCTCTGTAGATCCAATAAAACTTTGGAACAGATCCTTATTTTTGGCACATGAGCACATTTCCCACTACAAATGAGCCTGCCGGGTGTTTCTGATGGCAGCCCTGACAGAGCATATTCCTTGATGTTACACGTGTTCTCTATGCCTAAACCCAGCCTCAGTTAGTGGGTACTGTAGCAGCATATAAAATTTAGACTATTTAGGATCAAAACTTTTATTGGTCCTTGGTAACTGCTCTAGGGAGAAGTCCACAGGTGTTGTTTATGAGCAAATATTATTTTTCCTAGTCCTGTATGTTTACAAGACAGTGATGTTCCACACGACTGCTTTATGGGTCATTGGGATGGTTCTAGTAGGTTTTTATTTGGTTGTAGCTGACAGGGAATGAGCTGGTTAATAAATACACACAAAAAAAGTCTCTGACAGCAAGGGAGAATAACTGAAATGAAACAGATTCATTTAATCTAAAATCTCAGCCTGGATTGTCTTGGTATGTTTTTTTCTGAATTGGACTGTCAGCAATCCAACCCAAGTAACTCATCTCGAATGATCACAGAATCCCAGAATGGTTTGGTTGGAAAGGATCTTAAATATCATCTCATTCCAACCCCTGCCATGGGCAGGAACACCTTCCACTAGACCAGGTTGCTCAAATCTTTGTCCACCCACCCTGGTCTTGGGCACTTCCAGGGATGGGGCAGCCACAGCTTCTCTGGATAACCTGGCATTCCAGGGATGGGGCAGCCACAGCTGCTCTGGATAACCTGGCATTCCAGGGATTGGGCAGCCACAGCTGCTCTGGATAACCTATGTCAGGGCCTCACCACCCTCACAGGGAAGATTTTTTTCCAAATATCTAATCTAAACCTACTCTCTTTTAGTGTGAAGCCCTTCTTCCTTGTCCTGTCACTCCATGCTCTTGTTAAAAGTCCCTCTCCATCTTTCTTGTTGGCTCCCTCCAGAATCAGTCGATGTGCCTCTGTGTAAGAGCAAGAAACAGGGCACCCAGACATCCCAGCAGCAATACAAATCAAAGACATAAAAACCCAGTCCAAGTTTGATCTGCAAAGCTTTGTAGATGCTGGAGGCTTTGTACCTTACTTTAACATGCTATTTTCCCATGTGCAGGCAAAGGGATGATGTTGGTACTTAGAATCCACCCTGCTCTCATTCCTGCTCCATAGCCTGGTACTGTCTGCATCATAACTCCCCCATCCAGGATCCATGCAGGTTTTTTCAGGGTGTGAGTCCCTTTTTACCCGTGGCTCTGGCTGTTGGACCAGGGCCCTTGCATACAAGAAATCCCTTTTGCCATGAACACATTTTAAATACAAGCTTCCGAATCTCATTACGTGCTGCCTTTTCCATTCGTTTTCCTCCTAACAATGCACCTGCCAATATCTGCCCCTAAGCTCCATTTTAAGCAGCATTTTCCATAGTTAATGTCACACTCTTGCTCCCCATCTATCTTTGGCAACTGCTGACTGCCTGCAGCAGGACCAGAGGAAGAAGGAAAGCCCTCCCTGGGTATAACAATAACACAACACCCATTCCTGGAAGAATGATGAGATAGGCTGGGTAATAAATATTTATAAGAGCAAGCGTAATGAAATGGATGTGTAGGATGCTGAGTCTCCCTTAGGGTTTGGTCATCACATGTTTTTTTCCTCTTTTCTTTCTTCCCTGTGATACAGAATTGTCCTGATGTCCCTGGGTTGTTGAGCAAATTGCTCATTGTGTTGCTCACTTACACCATGCATGTTATTATGTGCAACCAGCTGCTCCTGTTTGGCATTGCTCACGCATACGGAACAGGAGGCTACCATCACTTTCCTTGTCTGGAAGTCAACGTTCCCTCCAGTGCTGAAGTTGCTGCCAGACCAGAAGAAGTCTGGGAACAAAGTGAGTCCTGGTGTCAAGGTCCCCGAGAGACTCCTTTTCTAGGAAGACCAAGGGTGAAGTCTTGCAGTGAGTTTGAGCTGATCCAGCTTTGTACTGCTGTTGAAAACTTCCTCATGTCTCTGTCTGTCTATTCCCATTGCTTTCCTTGTGCTGGCACTAATTCCTGAGTGATTGCACAGGGAGCTGGAGCAGGGCCCTGATTTTGTTGTTAATGCTGTCGCCAATTAAGTTTTCAGCACCATCCTTTCCTCTGTCCAGCTCCAGGCTCATTCAAGCACTAATGCCGTCACAAAGGAAAGAGCAGCCAACTCTTCTGGTAATTAGGGCTGCTTAAATCCGTCATAAAATGTCAACCTCAGCCCTGCAGACTTGTCTGGAGTCAGGGATGGGCAGAAAACGGAGCAAGGCTGTATGTGAGACTGGGAAGTTTAATCCTGCTTGGGAGAGAAAGGATCTAAGCTGTGAATCTTCTTGCGCCTCACTGCTTTTATCTCTGAAATACTTTCTCCTTGTTGTTCAGGTTTCTTTTATTTTACGGGGTTTTTTTTGGGTTTTGGGTTTGTTGGTTTTTTTTTTTGGAGCAGGTGTTGTTCTTTATCTGCATTTGTTTAGTAACTCATACAACTACATCCTGGTAGTCTGAATCCCACAGCTGCCAGCTGGAAGTAGACATGGGCTTCTTCATGTGGGTTTGGATTCAGAAGCTGGAGAAGTTCTGATTCAGAACCCTCTGTAATGTGTTGCTGTGCTCCAAAGTCTCTTGCACTACTACAGCCTTACAAGAAGCATGGATCCCCCTTGGCTACAGGCTGCCTGCATGGGAAAAAACCCTAAAAAATGAGGCTTTTGACCCTTAAAATGGGACTTTACACCCTAAAAAAATGTGTCTTTGGATGTTCAAAATTACTGCTGAGCTACATAAATTTATAGCACCATTTGCTGGATTTCCCTAGTGGGCTGTTATTCCTGGGATCTTATACAAACCAATACATGTGTACGATACACTGTCCATACACCTGACTCACCAAAAAATTTTTGTAGCACAGAAATAATGTCTCTCAAAGGGGGAACAAAAAGCTGAAGTACAAAAACTTGCCACTTACTGCTGCTGCTTCACCTGTCACACTTTCTTCTCTCAAAGTATGGAAGGTTTGCAGCTATCAAAAGGCAGAAATGCCCTGTCAACAGGAACAGAACGCTGGTGAGTCTGTAGCACATAAATGGGGAGTTTGCTGCCCTGAGTATTGGAGCAGAAGTGCCTTTGTCTGGGAAGGAACGTCCCTTCTGTTGGCATGGCTGCTGCCACTTTGTTCTTTACGGACTGACAGCCAGAGAGTTATCTGATCCTTCCCAAATCTACTAAGTGGCTCTTTAGCCAGGCTCTCCCTCTGGAAGTGCCACAGGGAATCATTTCACCTCTGTGAGCAGACGCTGGGACTTGGTGTTGCTCCTGCAGAGCACAGGTGGTGTCAGTGTGAAGGAGCTGGTGCTCCGGGTGATGTTTCTGCTGCTCTCAGTTCAGGGGCTGTTTGCCAAGTCGTTGTTTTTTTCTTTTCCCCAGGGACAGATATTCAAAGACTATATGTTGCAAGCTTGGGTTTGTTGAAATACTGGTTTCATTCCTGTTTCCACAGACATGCAGGAAGACAAAGAGGTGCCAGAGAGGAATTAAGTAACACTAAGATCAGGTAAAGAGCTAAGATGGGGGTTAAACCTGAGTCTTGCAAAGCCTGGTCTAACCCTGGCCTGTTGACATGGAGCTCAGTCAACGCCTTAACACAGGCAAGTGCTTTTAGCCAGAATTTGCAGTGTTTTGTAGACAACAAGCAATTTTCCTTTTTTATATTAATGTCAGACTTGCCTCACTTGAAAGGTAAAGTTTTTTCTTGCTTAAAGGGAGGGAGAAATGTCTGGGGTTTGAAGAAAAACGGGCAGGGGTGTGTCTGAAAGAAACCACTGGCAGGCACAAGTAGATATTTCTTTACAGCCTAGTTAAAGCAATTTGACAGCACCCTTAAAACCACCTCACACATAAAGGAGCAGGTGGGAAGGACTCAGAGAGAAAGAAGGGTTTGTAATCTTTACTTCTATGCTGGACTGGTGCAGAAAAGGATGTGACTATTACTACCCACTTTCCATAGGGAGGTGAGATGGTGCAGGAATGGGGCCAGTGGAATGCTGTGGCCTTATTATGCACTCCTTCCCAGCAAGGTGCACAGTGAGTGCCCACCTGATGTTGGGCAAAGCCCCTCTGCACATCCCTTCAGAGTAGGGGGCTATTGCCTCTCAGGGCTTGTCTGCATTGGCCACTGCCAGGTATGAACTTAGAGTTGCATAACTCACACTCCCAGGAAACCTGCTTCCCACCACACAGCCTTTCTGGTTTCGTTTAAGTTTTTATAGTTCATTATACAAGCTAATAAAGAGGAGGGTCTGAATTAAAAAGGTTTCGTTTTTCATACTCTGCATAGCTGAAGCCCCCTCCACATTCCACACTGTTGTGATGAAATGTGCCTGTGTGCTGGGCAGATTCGTACCCTTTTGGAGGGCAAAGCAGACCCACTCTGCATGCAACTGCCCTTGTGTTTGGTGCCAGGTACCACTGCCTAAAGGACTTGGTGTCATTTGCTCTCAGGCTTAAACCTGCACCTGTGGCTTTATGCACACACATGTGGTGCGAGTTTGTGTCTGGGACCCAGCCAAGCCAAACGGGGAGGCAGCAACTTTGGGCTCCATCTCTCATCTCCTTGCCTCATTTCCACTGCTTGGCTCAGCTGGTGGATAGGTCCTGCCTCTCTCCTCAGCGATGGGGTGCAGACATGCCACACCATGTATTTTATTTGCTTTATTTTTACAGTCGGCTGAGAAGCACAGGCAAGGTCTGCATGCAACTGCCCTTGCACTGATATACTAATGAAATACAATGATATACACCTGAAGAAGTGTGCCTCGAAACTGAACCCCAACAAAGCCATGGCGATGCGGTTACTGGTGTCCGTTTGCCTCCGCTGCCAGCCGGGCTCGGCGCGCTGAGCTCCCGCAGCCCCGACGGGCAGCGGGGCCGGAGAGGCGTCCCCGGCAGCACCGTGAGGGGAGCGCGGCGGCGGGAGCTGCGCGGTGCCCTCCGCGCTCACCCGGGCAAACAGCCCTAAAGAGGTGGGGGCTGGAATTTTAATTTTAAAAGCCACATAAAATGTTACAAATGTTTGTGGCTTGTGGAGCTGCTAGCGAGCGGAAGAGTCCCGCACCTGCCGTCCACCTCCTCATGGAGCGGGGCCACTCCCGGGGCCGGCTGAGGCATCCCCGGGAAGCACCGTGAGGGGAGCGGGGCTGCTGAAGGCGGTCCGGTACCCTCCACGCTCACCCGTGGCAAAAACGGAAAAAAATACTAAAGAGATTGAAGCAAGAAATTACTTAAAACGCCACATAAAATGTTATAAATGCTTGTGGAGCCCCCGGCGGGCGGAGAAGCCCCGCACCTGCCGTCCCCCACCCTGAGGGAACGCGGCTGCTCCCCCCGCCGCGGGCTGGCAGCAACCTGTTGGTGCGGGCGCTGCCGGGCGGCGGGAGGAGCCCCTCGGAGGGGCGGCCGGGCCGCTGACAAAGGCGGAGCAGCGGCAGCCCAGGGCCGCCCCCGGCAGCGGGGCCCGGCGGGCAGCGCGGGGCTGGGGCTGGGGCCGGGGCGCTCGCACAAGATGGCGGTGGGGCTGCGGGAGAGCGCGCTCCCCTCGTAGATGCGGTCGCGGCGGCCCCTGCTCCCGGCGCCCGGCGGGGCTTACATGGCGCTGGAGGACCTGCTGCTTTGTCTCTGCTTCTCCGCCCTCGCCGTCCTGGCCGTGCAAGGTGGGTGAGGAGGGAGGGAAGGGGTCGGTGCCCCCCAGCCGCGGGCGGCCGCGGTGCCACCTGCCCTCACATGGGTAGCGGGCGGTTCCGCGGGATGCGCTCCCTGGCCGGTCACCCGCTGTACCAACCCTCCTTCCCCTTTAGTGGCCATTTACTCCAGTCGTCCTTTCTCCCCTTAGTGGCCGTCCTGTCCCTCCATGACCATTCCCCCCCTCTCCCCATCCCCTTCTTTCCTCCAAGTCGGACGGTAGCTGTGCTCGTGGCCCATGCCTAGATGGTTCTTCCTTTGGAGTCATCATTTGGGGGGTGACATTGGGAGTGACACCCTCACACTTTGAGGGTGACACTCCCCACAGGAACTCCCGTCAGTGTACGGGCAGGGGGGGACAGCAGACCAGCAGCAGCATTCCATGGCCTCTGCCTGAATAGTGGCAAGTTTCCGCCAGAGGGACAGTGGCTGTGCCAGGGTGGTGGGGAATGAAGAGCTTGTCCAGCACCGGGTGGCCCAGAGCAGGCCCAGGTGTCCAGCAAGGCCGTGGAGGGGCCCTTTGCCTCCCTTGCCCTGCTCCTGCCGACATGGGACACACGGGTAGGCAGATGTCCCGTTGGTCAAGGAAGTGACCCAGGAATAGCCATGCTCCTCATGCTTGTGTTTTGCAATGGTTACACAAACGGCGCCGTGCGAGGGCACACGTACGCGGCCACCGGCTGTGTTGGTGGCTTTCTGTGGTTGCCATTGAAGTTGGCATTGAGGGTCGGCTGAACTGTCAGACCTTGGGGTGTGGGGTTCCTTCTCTGTGTACAATGCACAAAAGGTTTTGTTCTCATCCCCGGGAAGGATTCGGAAAGGTACAGGTTGGCAGAACTGCACCAAAAAATGTGAGCGTGTGCCAGGGACTTGCTCTTGTTTAAAATCCCCCCTAAACAGGGTATTGTGGTGGAGGAGCCATCCCCATGTCATTGTACATTTTTATTCCTTTTATGATGCATTCAGGTTCAGCAGAGCATAATAACAGCACGTGGATGGCTGCAGGGTTGTTTTTCTTTTCTTTCTTTTTCCTCAGAACACTGTGAGCTCCCGTTAGGGGTAGGTTATGATTCAGCATAGGTGCAGCTTTATGGTAACTGTTGTGGAAGTGAATAACAGTCCATGTAAATGGCATATTGTCACCAGTGAGTGTTGGTTTTCCTAGATGGGTGGCAGTCTGTGACCCCACCAGCAGCCGAGGGGGTAGGCTGGACTGAGTGGGAGCTGTGTCTCCTGTGTGTTTGAGCAAACAGCTAAGTGGATCCCAAGTCTTGTAATGGAGAGCAATGATTTTAAAAGAAAAAAAAAACCAAAAACAAAAAATGGGGATGGTGGAGGGGATGTTGTTTTTCCAAACCCACTTCAACAAGAAAACTTCAGATGCTTTGCAAGAATTTGCAATTGTGGCTTCTTGGTGTTTCTCGCAAGCAGGTAGGCAACTAGTGAAAATTGTTGCTGTTTGTTTTCTAACAATGGGACACGTCTTGTATAGGGAGGCAGTGAGTGCATCTGCACAGTCCTTGGACATGCCGCTGGGTCCGTGTGGATGTGCTTTCCAACAGGTGGGTTTGATTCTGAAAAGAAAAACATGGACTTGTTTCAATCTGAAATTAATTTGGCAGAGAGTTGAAATGGTTTTGGGAAAGTCTGTGTTTGATCCCAAAGCCGCATATGTTTTGATCCAAAGTTTGTAGGAGAGAAGTAGAGTGGAAAACCTTTCCCCCTCTGGACTTGATGGAAGCAGTGCCAGTGTACACTTGCTGGGGATGTGATCCAGTGTTTTTGAAAGCTTTCTGCTGTCTGACTTAGAGCATGTTTTCCCTTCAGTAGCAGGAAAGGGGTTTAAGGAAAAAAACAAGCACTAAACAACCCCTTTGCAGTTGACTCCAACTAGGGGGGTGTGCTGGTTCCTTTCCTTGGGGCTCTCTGCAGGGGACCTGTTGGTGAAAAGTGCGCTGAGCTTTCCATGTAAGGGATAAGCTGAAGTCCATCTGGTTTTGTGCAGTTCGGTTTTGTGGTTGAGTTCTCCTGCTATTTCCTTTTTCGACACCACCTCACTTGAGTTGTGATTTGTTTTATCCTTCCTGTCGCGTTCGCCTTGGCGGCGTGACCCTGCAGCCGCTGCCTGCCGTGAGAGCCTGTGCCGGGCAAGTCGGCGTTCCCATTGTTAGGAATCGCGTGTCCCTGCTGCTCTTCGCAGGATGTCACCTGCCTGCGGCTCCGCCGGCCCTGTGACCGTGGCGTTGCGGTGTCACCGGGATGGGCGGTGCAGGGAAGGGGTGTTTCCTGCCGCCCCAAGAAACGGGGGACGCTGACAATGTCCAGCACGGTGCGCACAGCGCTGGCGAGGCTTCACCTGTATCCCGTTTCCGGGGCAGCGCTCTCGTGCCGGAGCTTGGAGCTCGCTGCCGTTGTGCCGTGGCTCTTGTGACAGCCAGTCTCCAAGCCAGGCAGGGGCTGCTCTAGCGTGGGGAATGCTTTTGCTGGCATTTCTCTGTTTCTCTTCTAGTGTGTGAAGCTGAAGGAGAAACTGCTCAGGCTTAATTCTGGTTTTGTCTCTCCTGTTTCCCCTAGGTTTTTCCTTTTTTATTTTTTTGGGTTTTGTGCCTTCACTGCCTTGAAGTCCAAAGTGAAGCAGAACGGGCTCATTTTCGGGCATATCCCCCTCTTTTGCAGCAGACTTTCTCCTGGCAGCTGCAGCAGATTTGATCTGCTGTGGGGGTGGGTGACTTTTGGTCATACATGAGGCAGGCACTTCAGAGTGGTGCGAGTAAGAATTGGAAAAGAAAATATTTGGCAATCTGCCTTTCCCTGGGGATGAAAGGAGATTATTTTCCTGCATGTAGCCTGGTTTGGAGATGGAGGCAGCTTCTGTAGGACAACACAGGTGTCTCTGCACTGGGAGCACCTGGGCCTCCTGAGTTTGCAAAGTGCTGGGTGCCCACTGTGATCCTGGACCAGTTACTTCATCTGCTCTGGCAACCTCATGGCCCACTTCAGCCAAATGTAGAGATGCTTCTCTCTGTCAGAGGTGAGGATGAAATCCATCAATAAGTATTCAGCACATATATGATCTTTCTCACTCTAGTGCACAGCTGTCCTGAGGGCAGAGTGCTGTGCTGTCCCATGGGTTTGTGACTCCTAATACCATATTGCTTGCTGGATGATTTGAATTCTTACCTCCCTTGGAGCTGTTTTTCCAAAGGCTGGCTGTTCTCCCAGGGAAAAAATCCAGGTGCTTGTGAACCAGTCTGGGCATTTGCAGTGTAAGAGATGCTGCTTGCACGATTTACACACTCCTCTCTTGGTTAAATGGCTTCAAGGCCATTAGGCCTAGTCATGGTTATATAATTAAGATGGGAATTAATATTTAATCTGATTGTAATTTGTTGCTGGAATCCATCCTAAACTGTATTTCTGCGTGAAGTGAGTGGGTACCTGAGGGAAAACTGAGGCCAGTGTTACATACAGGGTCTTTTTTGCATGGACACTGGGAATTACAGGTCTGCCGTGGGTGACAGAAAAACCCTAACCTTTACAAACCTGAGTGATCATAGTCATTTTGTTATCAGTAGGAAGCAAATGTTTGTTTTATAGTCAGCTGTAATACTAGAGGGGATATGGTAAATCCTTGTTATCAGTACTTGCCAAGTGCGTGTTGGGCCGAAATCAACTGTGGTGCAATTTCATTACTTTCTGAAGAAGAACTGGATCCACTTGCCTGCAGTATTTTTAGCTGATTTTTGAAGGTGAAGAGGTGTGATTATCTCATTCAGTTGTCTGTCCATCTCCCTTTTCTTTTTCCTGGACCTGCTGGTCAGTCATAACTAGTTTGGACATGGAGAATTCGGAGTTTTTGAAAATAAGTGACCAAGTAGAGGAGGGAGATGCAGTTTCTGCATAGACTGAAGGACAGGGATTGGAAAACCCACTTGTGGAGGAACCTGAGTGCCTCAGTGGCAGGAAGAGCTTTGAGCAGATCATGAACCTTTTTTGGGTAGGACTGGGCAATCCACTCACGAGACACAAAACTGCAGGAAATCACAATCTAGAGTCCTTGTATTCACTTGTTTATTTATGAAGTCTTTTCTGCTGTAAAACATGACTTATGATTACATCAGCATACATATTATGGGGCTTGGTGTCTGTTTTGCTTTCCTCTCTTTTTTTGGGAAAGCACTTCCAAACACGGGATGTGGAGCTGCTGTGACTTTGGCTCTTTTCATTGTCTTTGTGTTGGTCACTTGCTGTCTCTGCCTCAGTTTCCCCACTTGTTCCCACTGAGCAGAGGATGCTGTTACACACTGTAAACATGAAGAACACCATCACTCTAAGTACCCTTCTTGTATTTATTAAATCCCTTGAGTAAGTGGCCTCCAAGTGCTGCTTGTGCTTTTCTGACTTAACAGCTTGTTGGTGAGAGGATCCACAGTTGCTAAAACTGAATCTGCCACCTTCATAGAAAGCAGCATTAAATGTTTTCACAAACCCTTCTAGAGCTGCCAAACCCTCCACCAGACATGGGGGGAGGTCTGAAGAGCTTCTAATTTGTCTGACTATCACTAGTATGCTGAAGTCATCCTTGAAACACCATTGAATTTCCTAATTCTGAAGAGTAATGGAGGCTTCAAGGAAGAGGAAGAGCTGGTCAGTGTTTCCTTGCAGCAAGGTAAAAATCTGCTGAGGTTGCAGCTGCTGAGAAGGGAAATTCCACGGGAGAGCCAAACCAGGTGTCTGAGTCTATCTGATGCCGTCCTGTTTGCGGGTGTCAGGACACTTTGTGAGTGTGTAGGTCATGGAGCTTCTCCCTTGGATGTGTTTTTGTTCATGTCACTGGTGCCCATTGCTGTCTCTGTTTGAGTCAGATCCTCTCCTGCTCCTAATCCATGTGATCCTGCTGTTGTGATATGGGCTTGCTTTATCTGAGAAGTCCAGCAGCTGCCGTGTCTTATCTCCGTGGGTAATAAACATACTTTGTGGTGGTTATGATAAGCAATTACTGTGTTCCAGGGAAACTTTCATATCAGATGTTCTCAAATTATTTAAAAATCTTTATGAGCATTTTAAACACAATTGCCTGTTATTGCCTTATTTTTCCGGATCTTTCATGGAGTTCTTGAGGACAGGTCATTAATATTAAAGGTGTGTTAATGAAATGTGAGCATCCTCAAGGTTTGCTCTCAGCCCAGATTGGTGGGAGAATTGAAATCTAGCATGTGAAGTATTGCATTTGTGCTCAGTCTGCTCTGGCTCTTTACCTTGTTCCAACGGACTTCCCTGGTCTCATTTCCTGCTTGGGTCTTTGAACCACGTCCCCTTTGGAGCTGGGATGGCTTAGCACCTTGTTAAATGTAAGACTTTGGGAAATTAAACAGTTAAAATGGTGCTGGGATGGCAGATCTTGGTAGAGCAAACCTGGGATGTGGAAGTGATGCCAGGCTGGCAGCAGGGATGTGATAAAGTCCTTTGTCTGTTTCACTGTGTGCTGGGAAATGTACATCCTTGATAGTTTCTAAATTGACTGTCAATAGATGATCAAGTTAATTGGCGTGACCAAAAGGTCATTACTTAATGAAATGGATTTCCCATGCCCTGTCAATGCACTGAGAGTTTTGGCAAAATCTGACTGTTCATGCACTCAGGGCTTTGATAAATCTTCTTTTTACAGAAGCATCATCAGTGCTTATGGGTTCCAAAATTACCTGCACTTAAGGCAGGACTGTCCTCTCTGTGGCTCTTGGCTGGCTGTTGGGTACAGCTGCAGAATGGGTGCATGTATTTTCCAGGCAAAAGTGGAATTTTCCCTGATATTAAAACTTGTCAGGAGTTCACTGATTATTTTTTTCTGTGCACGCGAGAAGGCTTTTATGTTCTTTTGGTAATCTTTGTCTGTTTTTAGCTGATGGTCTAGTGAAAATGTGTATCTGTGCTGCTTTAAAGGAATGATGAGCATAGTCCTCCTAATTACATGGACCCAGAGGGACTGAGCCTGTTTGAGCCCATTTCTGTGCCCTCGCAGTCCCACCTGTCTGTCTGTCTGTCTGTGGCAAAACCTTGAAAGAGCTTGTAACAAAGGGACAGGGAGCTTTTCATGGAAAGAAAAACCAAACCAAGGGCTGAAGAGGGCAGAGAATTAGCAGGAGTTCAGGCTGATGTTGGGGGGGTCAGCATGTGATTTGGGGATGGGACCTGCCCCTGTGTGGGAGATAAGGGGCTCGTTGGAGGTTGTCTTCAACAGAGGGGTCCAGAGTGTGGTGTGGGGTGGAGGACCTGGGGCTGCTGGCTTGGCTCCATTGTTTTTCTGCTTGATAGGTATTTCCCCTTGTTACAGAGGCTAGGGCAGCCCTGCTGTTGGAGAATTCAGGCTGTGACAGGAGGGTGATCATATCCTCCATGGGTCTGTGTGGCTTGCAGAGACACTTCTGAAGGCACTTTGTGTTGTTCCATAGCAAGGCACCTTGGCAAAATACCATCAGATAAGATAAAAGGGGAAAAAGAATCCCAGGATCTGATCCAACACCAGCTCCTTTGCTGGGTTGGCAAAAATTGTTTAGATTTTCCCTCCCAAGAATGGTTTTGTAAACATAATACTGCCTATTAGCCATGTAAATTACTGTCATTGGTGGCAATTGTTGTGATGGAAAGATAAGTATCTTGAAACTCTGATTTGATTTACCCCCTCTGTCCCCCCAGCTTGCTAACCAGTTGTTTGTGTCAGTGCTGATTGCGGCTTTTGTCAGAGAAATCAAAATATTGATCAAATGTATTTAGCTCTTATGTTCCCTAGGTCACAGTAAATGCAACTTTTCTTTCTTTTCCTTTGTACTCTTTTTCTCTGTACTGAAAACAAAAGGAACTGTTCCTCAAGAAGATGAGCCATATGTTCCCAAAGTCAAAAGTCATCCACTTGAAGAGGGTCCTTAGAAGCAGGCTTCCTATCTGGAGGCTTTCCTCAAGAGTCTGTCAGTGGAAAATCTGGCGAGCAGCATTACCACAAGTACTATTGTGGATTTTCTTTACATGCAAAGTGGGGAGAGATGGAAGTTTCTCCCAGCGGCTGGCAGAGAAGAGCTTCCCATTTACTTCATGCTTATGGCTGCTGCCAGGATTTGCTGTTTAGCAGCAGAGGAGTGAGGAGTGAAAGGCTTCAGCAACACTTCAGCATCCGGGCACGAGGCTGAGCTGTCAGATCATTCTGTTTTTTACACCAGTGAAGACACTTGGGATAGTTCAGTATGTTTAAGGCAAGCAGTATACTGTGCTGCTTTCTTGTGTACTGTGGCAAGCTGAGACGTTTCTTGTTCCAGGTTTAATGGTTGTGCTTGAAAAAGAGCATCTCTTAAAAAAAGCAACACCCACTTCTGCCTTAAACATTTGCTGTGGGTGCTTGTCCATCACAGCCCCTCGGGAGGCTGGTTTGACATCCTTGCTCGGTGATGTGCACCTTCAGTTTGAGTTCACCCCACTGGGGTTTATATGGGTGTGTGAAGACAGGTGCTGGTATGAAGAGCTTCCCTGTGAGGATGTGTACACTCACTGAATTTCCTCATAACCTGCTCTTTACTGAGCTGAGTACATGCAGGTCCTTGAGTCTTTCACCTGTTTTCCATCCATAATCTCAGCCTTCTATAGTAACAGTAGTAAGTAAGCCTGCTTTTCTCAGCAGTCAGGTGTTTGCTCTGGTGGGAAAGGAAAAGTCTTTTACTGCTTCAGTTCAGAGCCTGACTTCTTGGATCTGGACCGTGCAGATCCCTAGGGCACCAGTTCCCCCCAGCGCAGTTCAGAGCTGCCATTCAGCTCAGACAGCCAGTGCTGGATGTGGCTTTCCAGATGTGATGGGATCAGAGCCAGCTGAGGGAAGAGTAAAGAAACCTTCATCTCCCAGAGTGTCTCTTTGTGGTGCAGCTGAGCCATTGCTGAGGCAGATTTGGGGTGTTACAGCAGGAGGCTCACATGCAGGAAACCAGAGGAAGCATCAGGATGGGGCACATCTGTGTAATTTCCATTTAGATTTTAAATAGAAAGGCTAAGTTGGTATTTGGTATGTGGTATGTGCAGACCTGTAGATGAAAATTCCTGAATACTTTTTTGTGTATTTTAAAGTTTGTGAGGTTTAAAAAGATGCTACCCTCATAGGGAGTATTTTTTTCTCGCCAGAAACTTGTTGGACTGCAAATTTGACAGAACTAATTTTTATAGCATTTTCTAAGCCAAACTAATTGTGTATTTTGGAAGGAAGAAGACAACGATGTGGATGTGTGTCTTTATATAGATTTCATTTAAAAGGCGGCTTGGATTATCCTGCAAGTTGTCTGAGCAATGTAAAGGTTTCTGCTGGAAAATGCAAGTGATTATAGGCTGGTGACTAACAAATAATCCTTGGCTAATATGGGTTGGGCTCAATTAATGTTAATCCCTGCTCAACAGTAGTAAAAGTTAGATAAAGGAGGTTTTGCAAGGCTGTTGTTGACCTGAATGTGAGAATGATCACACAACATTCCCTGAAATAAAACTGGCTCTCTGGAGGAGACATCATTCTCATAATTTGTTTCTAACAGTAGAGAAGGAGCTATTCAAAGTGGCCCAAAATTGCCTGGTTATAAAGATGAGGATTTCTCCTGTGCTGGTGTTATGTGCTGAGGCACAACGAACCTCATTAAAGGAGGAGCAGCAGTAATTAGTCTAGATTAATGGAAATAAATCAGGTTTTAGTAATAAATGAGGTTGGATTCCTTGGTCCAAAAGAGCCACCATCTATAGTGCTCATCTAGAAGTCATATGTACAGGGGCAAAACTCTCCTCACTGTTGAGAAAAGTGGGTGATCTGGGGTGTTTTTGTTGAAATCTCAGTGTAAGTCCAGGTGTCTTTTTTAGATGTGTTTTGGTGAGATAAGCAGAAGCCCAGAGACAGCCAGGGAGAAGCATCACATCTGAGCCTGGACCTCCATTGATCCAGGAGGGCCCCAGAGTGGTGTGACAGTCCCCACAGGAATTCTGCTGCTTGGATACTGTGTGTCAAAAGCGTGTCCTTCACCATTTGGAAGCAGACCCGGGCCTTTTACTGCTTTGTCCTCAAACTGTCAGGTTTCAGCTGGCTGCAGCTTTGGAAAACAGAAAGATTTATGTGCTCTGAAGAGAAACTTTCGCTGACAGTGGGTAAATGCACTGGAGATGCTGGAAAGTTAAACAGCCAAGTAGGTGTGAGGCATTTTTGAAGTAGGTTGTGAAATATATTTTCTTCCTGTTGTTATGATAGATGTAAGTTTAAGTTTGGAAATGGGAGGGCAGATTTCCACCCATTCTGACCCTCGGTCCTAACCATGTTCGAAAGTTTATGCTGCTCCTTGTTTTCCTCCGCCTTTAGGTGCATCCTTGTAGCTGCAGATATGGCTGTTATGTTGCTATTTTTCCTAAAACAATCCCTGAGCTGTAAATGTCACTTTGCTCTTTCAGTAATAACTGAGTTTCCAGATCACAACCAGATATTGCCTTTTCAAACAGGACTAGGTAAGAAGTTAAGCCAGGAGGATTAAAGCCCCAAGGTGGTCAAGTCCTTGGTAAGATCATGCATGTCTAGCTGTGAGCACCCCTTTGACTTAACAGTTTATCATCTCCCATTTTATTATTTTCTCTGTCAAACCTGCCCTTTTATCTGTTATTGTCCCAGCAAGGCTGGCTGGCTGCATTGATAACATACCTGTGGGGTTAGGTGATAACAGAAAGAAGCAGAGCAGGTCTAGATAAAGCAGGGGTGGTCCACGCCCATGGAGGGAGCTGGTGTCAGACACTGCAGCTGTAGCCAGGCAGTGAAGCCCAGATGGGTTTTTTGACTTCCCAGAGGACATGTGGTGGGTGGTGACAAGGCCATCCCTGGACAGGCTCGTGCTTTGTCAGGACTGCCCATACTGTCTGTTGTCTGCAAAATTAACTCCTGCCCTAAGCCCCCCTCACCTTTGCCTTGTGTTCCTGTGCTGCGTGGGTGGCATGTGTGTCCTTGTGTCCTCCCAGAGAAGTGACACCTCTCTCGGGGCGATGCGGGCTTGCAGTGACAGTCATCTGCACTGAGCTGTTAAAATGTACTTTTCCATTAGTTCTCTTTGTTGCTGTTCTGAATTGTCTTCACTTCCCCTGTGTGCTGGCTCATTATTTCTTATTAATTCATGGTTTGTGCAATTACCTGGGAAGTGCAGGAGAGTTGGCAGGAATTTGACAAACCTGACTTCTCTTCTTGGAAGTAGATCACTTTTTTCCAATGCAGCATGGGAGGGCTGGTTCTTGTCCTCTCTGAGTGACAGGTTGCACATCCAGGCCTTTCTGCAGGGGCTTTGCAGGACAGTTGGCTGTTTGCAGAGAGCTGGAAAGCACAAGGAGCAGGGAGAGGGTCTATATGTGTATTTCCTTGTGTACCTGGTAGGTTTGAAACCAGAGCTTCTTCTTTGACATTCTGTAGCTGCTCTGCATTTATGGCACTTTACACCCTGCCCTGAAGACACACTGCAGTCTTGAACTGCAGCCTATCAAGAGTGAACAATGAAGGTTCTTTGCTCAACTTTAAAAGACAGAATTGTACCATAAATAGTTCTAAATACATGCCAGGGGATTTTGTTTGTTGTGAAAACTCTTCAGCTCAGTCTGAGGAGTGCGTGTGTCTTGGGTTGTCACTGAAGTGACACGCCTGCAGAAGGGTTCTTTGCCCCTTTTTTTTTTGGAGACAGTATTTCAGGTAAGGACAGAGATGTGATCTGGTCTCTTTCTGCAAGGAGAAAGCCATTAAACAGCAAGAGAAGAGGGCTGTCACTGATTAAAATGTAGCAGTTTGTCTGCTTGTACCTTGTGTTTTATTGGCAAATCTGTTGTGACCCTGGGTTTCCCATATGAATGCTCCTCTTTTTTAAGGGTTGTATTCCTGCATTGACTTCCCAGCTGCTAGGAAGGAGATCTTGATGGAAGCTGGGCTAAGCTGTTTCCTGGATGGCTTCACAGCTAGACTTTAGGCTGTTGGTAGAGAAGGAGCTTTACCTGCCCTCCTCCTTCCATTTTTATTTTCAGGTGAACTGCAAAATCTCATTACCCATAGCAGTGGCAGGGCTTTGAAGATTTCTGACCTAATTATCTCATTTGCACTGCAAGTAGCAGTAAAATCCATGTGCTGTCAGGGGGACTTTGCTGTTGTGGCAGCTATGCAGCAGTGGGTGAAAAAGGCCTTGTGAAAGGGCTCGTGCAGAGGGTTTGCTTCCCACAGTGCAGGCTGGCTCGGGCTGCCTGCACATTCCCAGCTGAACAGGTGCTTTCCTGCAAGGCCTGGATGAGGTGAATGAGGTATAAGTGAGAAGTTACTACGTTCTGGACTCCATCTGAGGCCCTTCAAATGCCTTTTTTAGGTAATGTTTATAAGGTCCAGCTCCATTGTCTATGGAGGGGCAGCTTAGTTGTGGCATGATGTGTAATTAAGAAAGTGGTGGGTTAAATATAGCAAGTTTCAGTGATGTGTGAGAGCTGTGATAGAGCTATGTATTTGCACATCATTTCTGAGACTCTCTTAGAGTCATGTCTCTGTATTTATGCCTGGATATAAGGAATCTTCTGCTGTTGGAGTGAAACGGATCAAAATATTAACTCTAGCTATTCCCACCTGCAGCTTTAGTGAAGTGTTGCTACATCTCTTGTGGGCAAGGAACTTGTGAGGTAGTCTGTGGTCTAAGTAACACTAAACTGTGTAGCAAGAAGGCAAGAAAAAGGAGTGTGGGAATATTTGGTGCCTTGATCATCAGTTGAAGGCAGAGGGATGAGAAAGATCTTTGAAGATTAATATCTTTGATCTTGAAGATGATAAAAAATTCAGAAACATTAGAGTATGCTCCATTCTGGTATAATATCTTGTGTATTTTTGGGTCAGTATCTCTGTGCTTCCTGTACCTAATGGAAACAGGAAAAACTATGGCTAAAAAGGATCAGGGTGATAGTTTGTTTTCAGATGCTACAGGTAGCTGTCCCTGAGGGGTGTGTCAGAGCTGTTTTCTCTGACCTCCTCTCTGAGCTGTTGTTCAGAGTCATCTTCCAAGTTTCTGTGTGGTTGTGGCTCAGTGGAAGGCAGCGGATCAGTTCCTGTGGCAAAATTGGGACCTGTCACAAAAGCTTGGCAAAATGCTTGTTCCCCCTGGCATGATGTGAGGGTCTGAGTGAACCCTCCCAGTACTGATCTGTTGTGAAGCCAACCAGTCTCTCCAAGGCTACTGCTTATTCCTAGCAACTCTCCCTGAGGCTTGTGTGGCCAGACCACTGATTGCTGAGTAAAATGAGTGTGCAAAGTCAAGTAATCCTTGTACATCTTGAGTATTGCTTTCCCTTTCTGTGGTTCCAGATAGCAGCTGGGAGAAAGTTGGTTTGGAAAACAAAGCTGTTAGGAACTGTTTGTTTAGACACAAGGCAAAATGAAAGTGAAAAACATAATCTGTCTGTCCCCCTCCGCCTCCCACCTTCTTTTTGTTTAAAATGTCCACATGCTATTTACTTTCAATAAACAAAAGATGTTTCTTATAAGCTGGTGTTTACTAGTAGGGGTATGTGATTTATTAGAAAACAGAAATCCCTGCTCATGCCTATGTTTTCAAACTGGAGCAAGAGTTCATAATTTTATAGACCTTTCAAGAACAGATTTTCTAAAGCAAACAGTGAGGAACTGTTAAATTATAGCCATGTAAAACAACAGTGTAATAGTGTGATTGCTCAGTAGTAATGGCTTTATTATTCTGTAACAAATAGGAGTGGTTTGGGCTGCTGGGAGATAGCTTTGGAGCTGATTCAGAGGAGAAGCCCATTTTAGATTTTTCTTTTCCTTATGTTAAGGAGATATGGAGTATATGGGTATTCCCTTATCCCAGCTTTCTTCCAGGATCAGCAAAGGTGCAGCTTCCAGAGAAGCAATTCAGAGTTTCTCTCTAGAGCCTGAGAGCTACCAGAATCTTGCATTGTTCCTCTGAGTTAGACGGGGTGTCACTCCACCAGCATTTGCTTGGGGTGTCTTTGTAACTTGTTTTCTCTTTAGAGGGAGTGGGAGAGCGATGCATTCTCCCCAGAGCTGTGGATGATGGGGGCTGTGTCCGGGCCTCTCCTCAGCCCTGTCTGAGGTCACAAGCCATGCAGGACTCCCAGGCAGTGCAGTGCTCAGGCCAGGGCTTTAGGAATGAGCTGCAGGTGCTGCTGAATTCTTCAAACCCCTGGGCATGAGCAGAAACGTCCTTGGAGTGCCTGCCAGTGTCATGTCTGGATCCTGTTTGTACCTCATCTACTCCTTGCTTCTCACATGAAGCTTGAGCAAGTTGCCTGGCCTTGCCTCTCCTCCATGTGTCTGTCACCTCTGGATGTTGATGATGCTGCACACGGCTGTTGGAGGATGGTCTGTGCTCCCTCATGCAGCTCTGCCAGCTGTGGCTGTGTCAGTCACTTTGTCACTGCAGGTAGTGAGTGCAAGGCATGGGAGTCTGGGTGGTCTCAGCTGGAGCTCCTGCTTTCTCCAGCCTTGCCGTTCCCTTGTGTGTGAGGATGCCTGCCTGGAGCCTGGGTGGGATCCCTGACAGATGCATGCATGGTGCCCTGGCCCTGCTCCAGCTCCCAGTCATTGCAGTGACCTCTGCTGAGACACGTGTGTTGAAAGGGACCCATCTCCTGTGTTTATTCTTTTCTTTCTCCTGATTCTCAACTTTTGCCTGGTAGATTAGGCTTATTTCTGGCTGCTCTACACATGTGCTTGCTGGAAAACCTTGTAACAGCTTTCTTGGGCTCTTGGAAGTAATTATCTGTGCAAAGAGAGCCATGGCTTGTAATGAAATAGCTTTACAGTGACATAGTTTTAGCGCTGCAGTGTGTCTGTGCCGGTTTTCAGGTTATTCCTGGGCTAAAAATATGGCTCATTAAGACTTCTGTAACAGGATGCAACCATATTTTAAAGATATTCCTGTGTGTTATTACAAAGTGATTTAACTGATACTGCATTTGGAGACCTACTTTGTAGGATCTTTTATCTGAAGTGGAAATGAGGAAAGAAATAAGTGTGTGTGTTTCTGATTGTGAGGATGTGGTGCTGGCATGGAAGGCTGGGAGGGCTTGGGAGCTGCACTGGTGCCTGATGCTGACTGATCAAAGCCACTGGACCAGCTACTTCCATTTCTGGTCTTTCTTGCCCCCAGACAACAAGACAGTCAGAACTGCATGGAAAAGAGTTTTACCACCTTTTTCATTTGAAGCTGGATGCACTTGAGATGTGTTGAACAAATGGACAGTAGCCTTTCTTCTCCCTGGGGACAGCTTTTACATGGATGGGAAGCTACAGATGGGGCCCAAGGCAGAAATGCAAATAGGCAGGGCTGTGATACGAAGCATTTGGCAGCATCGCAGGCTTAAAAGCTTCGTCCCCACGGCTGCTTGATCCTGCTTTCTCAGTTGTGCTGACACAGCTGGTTGTGGGCTGTACTGTGAACTGTGCGAGTGGAGCTTTGACCTCAAAACTGTGGGATTAGGGCCTTTGCTGCTGGCACCATGAAGCTGGCCCAGCCTGGGCCATCCCAGAGCTGCTGTTGAGAAGCCCTCAGAGATGTACTCGCTGTGGTTACAGCTTTGCAGAGAAGAGCAGCAGCGAGCACAAACAGCTAATTAGTTTTTATAACCCTCTTTTGTTTGCTTTTGAAGACACGAGTCCTTCGTTTGCTTGCCTGGCTCCCGTTCACTGTGGTGACAATGTCAGCCCGGGTGTGTGAAGCTCAGGTTACGCAGGGAGAGTTCAGACAGGTTTGGTTTCAGTGCAGATCTTGTCCCTGAGCTGTTCCAGCACTTTCCTGACAGGAGGCAGTTGGTGTCAGAACAGGTTTGGCCCTGAGACTGTGGAAAAAAAAAAAATTGGTTTGAGGGGCAGATCTCTCCCAGTAATGAGTTCAGTGGTGGGCTGACTGTTTTTGTAGATGTAAAGGTCAAATCTGTTGCCTGGGTTATGTAGAAAGGTTTTGTTCTGGAACAGCCTGCTCCAGATGAACTCCCATCTCTGCTGAGCTGCCAGGCACTGCTCTAAACAGTGTTTTTCCTACGTTTTCCTCATCAGTGAATGTTGGAGAGGTCACTTTTTCCTAAATATTCCATTGTTGGGTGTTGAAGAATTTACTTTTTAGGTATGCTCATATAAGGTTTTGAAGTTTTGAGTTCATATCGGCAACTTTGACAGCTTTAAACCCCCCTGTTTTTGAGCCTGCCCTACTTGGAGTTTAGTTTTAATCACAAGTTTTAACAAATTGAATCTATTGAAAATATTCTCAGTGAAACACCCTCATTTTTTTTCTCAGAAGCCGTTAGCTGTCTTCAAGAAACAATATTTTAATTGAAGCCATGATAAAAGCAGAGCGGCAGTGGTTGTTGTAAAGCTTAATTTATTAAACAGCCTTGTTTTTAATGCAAAAAAAATCTGTAAAGAAAAAAAAAAGCTATGCGCTTTAAAACTGTCAAAATAAAACCTACAACTTTGAAGTCTTAAAATACTTTGGGAAATACTGAATGTTTTTGACTGGTTATATGGAACAGCTGAACTGACTTAACTGGAACAAAATTAGAGGAACAAAGAGGTTTTGTTTCCAGAGTGTATTCTTTGCCCTTTGACAGCGCTGTCTGGCTCACACTCCGAGTTAGATACATGGAGCAGGTCGCTGTCAGCTTCCCCCCTGCTCTTTGGTTAGACTTTCCACATAGGCAACCCCACTGGAACAACAATAATATGCTTACAAAAGAGCAAAAATTACAGGAAGATTCAGGGGCAAGAGAAGAATCTGAACCTGCCGTTAACTGTTGGGTTGGTTTTTTTGAAGGAGCCTGAGTCTCATAGTGATGGTGCTACATGTCAGTGCTGAGTTTCAGGCTACCTTGGGCCAGCAGGGCTTTTCCTGGCTGGTGATTGATGTTGCATGCCACATAACTGGACCTTCTCAGCGTGGTCTTGAAGTAAGAGACTTGTTTTCCGTGGAAGGTGCTCTGAAAATCTCCCAGTGAACTCTTCTCGTGCACCCAGCAGCTTTCATCACCAAAAGGGTGAGAGGCTGTCTGTGCACAGGGGGTATCCCTGGCTTGGTACTGGCACTCTGGCTCTGGGAGGTGCTCATGTGCTCTGTTCTTCTGTCATTCCAGGCTATTTGCCTGAAAACAGCCTCTCTGAAAAGTCTGTCTTCTGTTAAGGAAGGGCAGACAGCAGGACGAGATGAGCAGCTGAGAAACGGGGCTCTTGTTTCCATGCAAATATCCTGTAAAGAACAAAAGAGGAGAAGAAGAGTGTTCAGAGGTGGGGTCTGCCAGCAGAAAGGCTTCAGAGTTGTTTTCCATGAGTAGCATCAAGTCCAAGTGAATGTAATTTTTACACTGTTGTTGCTGTGGTCTCATGGGCGAGCCACAGATGCTGCTTTTGTTTTGGACTTCTGGAGGGCTAAATCCTCCTCTCTGTGGGAATTTTGCTGCTGAATTCTCTACCAGAGAATTAGGGCTTTTAGGATCTGGTGCTGAAATGAGTTACTTGTTGTTCCCAAATCTCAGCTTATACAGGAGGTAGGATGCAAATGAACACAAGAGGTGCCTTGTGTGCCCCTGGGTGTGTCCCACTGTGTCTGGCTGGGTGTGCCACATCCTCGGCTGAGGATGCCGAGGGCACATTTCACTGACTGTAGGACTGCCCTGTGGTTTCTTTCCCAGTGCATGGCAGAGTGCTTATTTCCCTTTCCATGGCACCTGAGCATGCTGGGAAGGTGTCAGAGGGTGGGAAGCCCTTCGTGCCAGCTAAGACCATTAGGAAAACAGTGTTGTGAGCAGCAGCCTCAGCCTTGCTGGAGTTGACTTTGAAGGTCTTGGGGAGGAGTTGGGACTGGAGACAGAGACAGCCCCGTGATGTGCTTGAATTGATGTGTCAATGGCAAAGAGCTCTTGGGGACTTGCTGCCATTCACTGCAGCAGGAGCTGGGGTGATTTAAGACTTGGCTGCTCAGAGCTCCCTGTAGTAGAGGCAACCAGATTGATAACAAAGGCAGCAGGAGTAAATGTACATCTGCCTCTTCCATCACTGCCCCCAGCAAGGCAGAAACCTCCCTTTATCAGCATTCATGTCCTTTTCAGCTACGGGTATCGAGTTGAGTTGCAAGCCAGTTCAATGCTGGAGCAGATGCATGCTGAATTTAGTAGCTTGCTTAGAAATAAGTATGAGCAAGGTGTCAGAGAGGTTAGGCTCATTATGAGATCTCATTAATTCTGTGAAATACCCTGTAGAGAATATATTAATATTCTTATTCTGTTGACATATATTAACATATATAATAGTTGTATAATTGTTACTAATAATTATGATAATAATAAGCTTCTACTGGTAGACAAGTCAAAATGGATATTCAGAAGTCCCTGTAGGTGCTTCTAACCCACAGTTCATGGACAGAGGTGCTGATGCCTACAGTGTGGTGGGAAGTGGCAGTTCCTCTACCTGCTCCTGCATGGGAGTAATGTGAGCCTGGAGGCCAGATTTCACAGGAACAGTTGCTGTCTGTGCTGCTTGGTTGGGTCAGACAGTTTGGGTTGGGAAGCTCCTATGCTCTTGGCTGGAAATTACCGTTCCCTACCCCAGCATTTGCTGCCATTCAGCAGAAGCACCTGAATTTGATGTGCCTGCTCTTGTGCCATTGCAGTGGTGCAAAAGTAAAAGTCACCTTCAGCCTAAAACATTGGTTTGCAGAAGCCCATTTTGCTTTGCCCTGCAAAGAGATCGCTGTCTCATCCAGGGGTCTCCTTTCTTACAAACTCCTGGCTTTTCAGATCACTGCCCTAGATGAGATAAAGGTCTTGGTTGTGTGTGTTATGTGTGCATAGTTGCCACCCTACTAGGCCAAATCTTGCCATTAGTTCTAACAGAAAACCAGAGGGTGCCCTGATTTTTAAATCATTAAAAGAACTCAAAGACACATGGATCTTGAAAGGTTCTGGATTAAAATGTGTTCTTCTGTTTTCTTAAATATAAGACCTGCTAACAAGCACATGGAGACCCACAGCGGTTACAATTCAAAGCTTGGTTCAAAGGGTAAAGCTCTTCTTGATTTATTGGAGAACATTACTCTGTGGCATATCTGAAAACCAGATACAGGGTGACAAACCAGCAGGATTATGGCAAAGCAGTAATATTCAGGATTGTCCAAAGAAAGATTAACTTTTCCAGCCAGCTTTTACTGATGCAAATTGCCACCCGCTGTGTTGCAATAAAGAGCAGAAATAACTAAATATGAAATGCTGACTCGTAAAGGAGAGTAATCTAAAGTGCTTTGTGTTGCAAGATTTCATGAAAATGGTTTTGAAATGTTCTGCTGCATTTACCTTACAGAGAGGCCAGTTGTGCCAGCTGGCATGTGCTCTCAGCAGTGCATCATCCTGGAGCTGTTCAGGGTGGAGCCTGAGTGCTGGAACATCCCGTCCAGCTCGCAGGGGTCAAAACAGGATTGTTCCCACTAGTGTCTTTATTTTTCTCTCTCTTTTTTTTTTTTTTTTTTTTTTAATAAATAAATGTTAAAAGGTTTTGTCCAGTGCAAGTATAAAAGTCTCCAGCTTGGTTTCAGTCTCTTTTTTCTGGGCAACAGTTCCAAATCACTCCCTTCCCTGGCATGGGGGATAGCTCTCTAAAGTACATCTTAGGGTTCCTAGTCTTTAAGATCAATGCAAGTTGTGTTCAGTGAAGGTCTCTTTCATTAAGTTCATATTATGCAATATAAAGACCATTTTTCTTCCTAGTGTGACCCCGTTGCTCTGTGTTGTAGGTAACTTGCATCCTGGTGCCCAGTGTTACAGTTCCTGTTTCCTTTTTCGAAGCAGGGAGCTCTTTCTGCTGCTCCCATTGTTAATCCTTACCTGCTCTGGGTTTTTGTGGTATGTTGGATCCTCCT